>LUCH01000002.1:376388-420314 GCA_013368495.1 Paragonimus heterotremus | reverse complement strand
TACGCCACTGTTCATCATTGAAATTCTACTACTTATAAGTAATACGATTCGGAAGAGTTCATTGTGATGGTTATCACTATACTACCCCAAAATTCTATTCATCCTACCTACACGGTGTTCGAACATGATGTAGTTACATATTTTTCTATCCACGAAATTGTAGCTTTGTATGCTTGGTTGATATTCAACGAATCGGGAAATTAACTGCTTTTCTCCGACTTAGTTTAATTCCTTCACCACTTAACTTAATGATTGAGTTCCTGGCTGATTTTCTTGTTTAATCACATGATACCACAAGGCCCAACGGTTGTCTCAAAGATTTACAGCACTAAATTAAAAATCATACAATTTCAGGGGGAAAGCCTTAACCGAACGGTCAAATAGTTGGCCTGGTAACTATACCACTTCGTTTCATAAGTTGTGCTTATTAAAATTTTACAGGTAATATTTCAAACTTAAAGACAGTAGAAATAATTGGAACGAGAGATCAGTGAAACTGTACCGCTAATGGGTACTAAGTCGCACTTGATGATAACGATGTATTGTAGACATTAAACTTTATGTTCTCCGTGTCAATATGAGCCAATAGAAAGTGCTAGCATACATTAGTATTCATCTTCTAGCTCTTTTGTTCAAACAGTAAAGCAGTTCAAACTGGAATGTGTCGGGTTTCGGGTAGACACACATCGGCCACACAAACCTTAGTTATGTACTGGGCATGGGTTAGATCGGTTGAACTGCACGGCCACCTTACGAACATGCAAGTTTCACATCAGGACTTCCTCACCCAACTATCCCCTTGAGAATCCCGTGTCCACTAACTTCTCCAGGAAGAGACTTCTCTGATAGGGTGTGCTCTAACCGACATCGTTGACCATGTTCAGTTTACGCTTCTCAGGGTTTATATACCTGTTGAGCTCAGAGGGGGACGAAAATTACTACAGGATGCTCAAGTCTATAGATGCGTATCGGTATAACATGAAGGGCATTTATAGCGAGGAACATACAAGCCGTTACTTACTGAATGTGGTTATGAAATATTAACAGTGCCAGTATAAATAGACCACGACAGCCGAAAATCTTTGTCCATAGATAGCCCACAAGTCATCTATGTGATATTCGATGATAAAACTTCATCGAGTGGCTAATTTGCCCCATATAAGTATATGAAAGTGCATGGTTGTTAACGAAATTCAATCTATGTCGAATCTACCAGGCAACGTGTAACCTCCTGGGTAGTACTCGACTAGGCCCCCAGCATTTATCTGACCAGTCGTGCCTGATTTGCAGTGAATGCGTTGCTATCGAACACTCGCTTTCTGAACAATTAAGTAGCAAATGAACACGTAACAATGTCTAAGATTTGTACTTCATGATGAAATATGCAAACGCTATTAGCATTGGTGTGTGAGCGATGTTTTCGTGTGATCTGTGATCGAAACTCAGTTATCATAAATCTGTACAGCAATCTGTTAATATAAGCTTGTTCAGAGCCACTTGATTCCCTCAGTGGTTGTGAACTGGACACTGATACAAAGTAAATTATGTATCATTCTCGAGAGCATTACTTAAAGTCACAAGAAGAATTTTCGGGTCAATTTACGTAGCTAAATTGATAGATTGTAAGAATCAACTGGGAAGTATTGCGTGGTTCACGTTCACTGCCTGTTGCATTCATATGAGTTCTTTATGGTCTGAGGAGCTTAAAGTACGTTATGAATAAGTTTTGCTAAAATCGTTATCAAGGGGATGTCCAAGGCATACTCTACAGTGCTTCCCCCTATTGGTCAAATTCCATAACTGTTTATATCACATCACTCCACTTCTGTCATCGTTCACCTAATATCTTGAACTGCAGACCGTGATGTATTCCTTCTCTTATCGAACCAGCGATTAACAGAGGCTCCCGATTGAGCCACATGCAATATTTTATGCACTGACGACTTTCAAACCTAGACTACTCTTCTGCGAATTTTGTCTTCGTCAGTGGCAGAGTGTCAGGCAGAAATAAAAGTTAGGCATTCGTGGGGTAATGAACAGAAGTATACTAATGATCCCTATTATATCAAAGTTGGGGAGGCACCCTTTTCTGACACTTTCAGACTGCCAATGCAGATACATCAGTCACTAAAAATAGACAACAAAACATGCTGCTTATCGCTCAGACGATGGTGGAGACCAGTCTGTTCGGATGTCAAAACTGAACAGCATGGCGATTAGAACAGATATGCGAAGGTAAATAACGAAAGAAACGACCGATTCTTGAGATGGATAGAGCAAACTTCACTGCTGAAAACGCTATAGATTTGTCCAAAATTATTTTCCAACGAGATGCTTCGGACAACAAATTTTGGTCTCTGATTACGTACATCATTCAACAGAGGCTAATTCATGCTCACGGCAAGCATGTTTAAGATAAAATTTTGTCAAAAGAAGTTCATTGCCAAACCAACTAATTAAGTAGCCTTTCAAATGAATGCGAGAGTTACTTATCTAAGGCTGAGTTCAGAATTTTTTCACAATTGCTCTTGCAGTGTAAGCAATATCCCATCCAACTTTGAATAAAATCGTTTGGTCTGCATCGGCACTGTAAGCCGCTGAACAGCTGCGAGTCCTAAATAACTAATGTTGACAGACATCGTCGAAGATCACCGGTCAGTCACCTAGGAGGTTCAGATAAACCGTGTGTGCGAACAACGATTTTTCTCAACAAACTCCTGTGATCGTAGGTCGTACATAAACACACTTTATGCCACTTTGCTAGTTGCACCTGAACGACACTTTGTTGAGATTGAACTAAGTGACAGACAGACAGACCGTGTTTTCTTCTAGCAGCGACACATTTACCATGATGAAAGCGCGGATTCTGGAAACAATAAAAAAATATTAACCTTACGTGATGGGCAAAGGAAACAGTTAACTGCTGTTTTGTCAGTTGTTTCCTGTAATCAACCCATGATGTAACCATAGCTGACTGAAACTGCTAGACTATGAATCAGAAATGGGAAGCTGCGATAAAATAGTGAAACTGAATAAGCGGAGATCCATTCAAAGCTGACGGTTATTTATGAAGTCCTCACAATAAATTGTAGGAATGTGCTTGAACCACATTTCAGCCACAACACGTTCTTACGTCTTGGTAGGTAGCACGTAATTATCCGAAAGAAATGGATCCGTTTTGGAGTTAAAGTTATCTGTGATCTGCCTTGTGTTTTCTTACTGCAGACATGAAGCATGCTGTTTACTGGGAAACGGTCAAGATGTACCGTTCTGCTGGTTTATTTTGTGGCACAAATAGGTCATGTAGTTATCCTGTTTGTTCTTTACGTTCTAATCAGTCCTTAGAAGGATCCAAACTTATGTCTAGCTCTCGTCTGTCTGTCTCACAATATACTCCATAACGTGTCTATTCCGAATAGGCGAAATAGCCTATCATCACACACCCACGTAAATTATGCGGTCGTTGCAGATAGTTTCAATATAGTGTATGCAGTGTATCTCTCGAGATTATTTCACTACAATTCATGTAGTGTACCGTTCACCACAAAGATGAACCAAGATTTCATCATATTGACACGTTACTGTTGAAAAAATTGACAAAAGTGGATAAGTAGACAATTTCAACAGTTTCGATCAGCAGAATGTTTTCGGGAACTGACTTACACTTCGGTGATGAACACGCAAAAGGTCAGTTGTCATCAAATAATATGACGTCCACACCCAACAGAGTTCCTCTACGCGGCCGAGTGGTTCAAAACAACAAAAATAAGCTAGACTCTGAAAACAAAGGTAGAAACCACATTTACTCACAAAGGGAAATAGGTGACTAGCTATCAGCCTGACACTATAAAATAAAACATATGAACCAAGATTCAATTAACCGTTAACAACAAAGTAGGTAAAATATATATGTATAAACATTTGGATGTGATAGTGTTAAGTCGGGGGTTCACGTGACTGAATCTTAAAAACCGATACAAATGATATGCACTTCAATAGAGCACTGCATTTTGTCAACAGTTCGCTTGCCCTTGTTCAATCGCAAACTTAATACAGATAATTTGTATAAGTTGTAACCAAAACTAAGCAAGCACATGCTAAACGAATCTGAATTGATTGTTACACCAAAGTTGTATACAAAGAACTCAGACCAACGAAGAGTCAAAGACGAGTGTGCCAAAAACATAATCGTGTTGTGTAATATGCCTCTGCATCTCTTTCTGGCTGCTCGTTAAGTGTACAGCTAAAGAATACTGACAGACAATGATGGAATACGAATATATTCTGTAATCAACACCATGACAAACATGTGGTTTGGTTCAATCACTCATGATCACATAGCATCGGTTGTTGGGTTCGGGCCAGCTTACTTTCTATGATGGCTAGCAATTTCGGGTTCTGAGTGAATAACATTATTGTGAATGAAGTAGGTGACTTAGGTGACCCATTATCAGGAAGTAATCAGCAGTCGATGTTGAGGCATCTGCAGTCACCTGTTCATCAGTTTGAGATGGTTGTGAGATCAGCGGGGTTTAATCATTTGGGGGCATGTTCTACTATTCGCCGAGATAGTTGTTTATCTACTCTGCCTATGCATACGATTTTCACAATTCGGATCATCTAGTAACTGGTATCAAAGTCAGGTTGAAGTCTACCTTGTCGCGACGAACGCGGTTGAGAAGTTGAGTTTAGCTCAATCCGCCAAAGAAGTACTACATCACAATCGCCAACGCAATTGGCATAAATGTTTTCTGTCACCTACGTTATATCTCAGTTTACACACAGCTGTAGTGGCGTTTCCGTACGCGAAATAACAAATGACCTATCATTCTCCGAAGTGGTTATCGACCTCAAATCAGTGAACCGTTCGATCGAATTTCAACAACACCGAATGCGAAATACCCCTGAGTAATCAGAATCCGAATCTACTAGCCTTTGGCAGAGCTGTACTGACCCGAATCCACTAACTGATTCTGTGTACTTAGACGTTGACGTAGTTCATCAGGTTGTCTTAGTGTTGAACACCGGACGCATGCCTGTCCACACTCTGTCTATCTACATTTTTGAGGGTAGAATATCCTGCATGTTATAATTTTACGACTGACGAGAGTAAAGGGAATGCTGGCGTAACATATTGTGAATTCTTTCTGCTCTGATGACATCTTCAGAAGGAAACTAAATGTTCAAGGTAGACGCCAAAATGGAACTCAGTTGTACAACAACAGACAATGGGAGCGAACAGTTGGAACCAGAAGAACAAACTGCACACAACATGTCAATTTCTCACTCTGTTCTTGTTGGTTATTATTGTACCTACAAAGAAATGTATGTGGGTGATTGGATATCTACATTTATAGGACAGAAGGATTGTTGCGCCATTGGATTAAGGAACGCATTCCGGTACGGAGCATTAACCGTTTCAGATTTAACAACATGATGTAATCGGTTGTGAATTCGAAAACACTTCGTACTATCCCAGTCTCAAATCAGTCTGAATGAATCTTCTCTTATCCGTCACCTAACAAATAAGCACAGACCGCATCTCATTGCCAGGACTGTAACAGTCAAGATATGGAGTATTTCCGTCAGTGTACAGAAAGATTAATTTGTAATAATCCGTTCACTTTGGTTGTCGGTTTGCATTCATGGAAAAAATTGAACTTGGTAGCCCTGAACACTCAGCCGTCATATGCACTTGTCCTTGTGCCACTGTAATTCATCTGAACTTCAATATATTGGGCTTCCTTTATGTAAGTCGTGAAAACATCAATTACTTGAATATGATGTGGATGATTTACAACTGAACGGGGAAAATGCTATTAGCCAGAATGTTACTAGCAAGCCTGAGATATAGTGTGAGTTGATTACTTTTGTACATATGGAGCTAGTCTTCTATGCTTGACCAATACAACATCGTTGCTGTCTCAATGTTTCGGGTTTGAGTTATGTAGTAATAGAGTGAATGAACCACTAGATGACCAACTAAGTGAATGCGCTTTACATTTGAGGCTAATAGGTTGTGTTTCTATTAATTAGCCATGTTTCATTAAACTGCTCAACCACTTGGAGATATATTTTAATATTCGTTGTCGAAAGCATCGATCCAGATGATCTTGAAATGGCAGCTGTGGAAAAACCCCCCTTTTTGGCAATCAACTCAACTGGTCTGACATGCTTTGGTTTATTACGAATAGTAGTAAAATTTGACAGAGGCATTTTCTCTAAGAACTCCTGATGAAAAGGTGACGTGTTGGCCGTACATACCCAGTGAGCTATAATGAACAATACTCTAACGCGCCCATGTTTACAGTTGACCGGCGCAATACTATTAAAGTAGATATACTGATCAGATCCAATGGGTGCGTGATCAGCAGAGCCGTACAGAATCCTATATAACTGTTCAATGAGGCAAGCATCTTCTGTCGAATTACATCTTACAAACAACAGTCAAATGAAGATGTAGATAGTTAGTATTATTGTAAAACGTTATTATGTGAACATGGGTAGTGAAAATTAGGATGTCACCAACGTACAGTCGGAAAAATATGGTTAATTCGAAATGGGCTGAAAGTCGTTCTTTTGACAATTCTTGGACAAAATGGAATTTTGATTGCCCTCCCGTCAACTTGTCTAAAATAAGATTCTTCAAGTTCAAATCGTGTCTTCTGTACATACTGGAATAAGATCTTCAACTTATTCGACAGCAGCTGGAATGAAGGAATTTATGGTGTAATTAAATCACAAAAAATTCGGTCGTTTCAGGTAAAAGGACGCTGGTAACGAGTAATTCAGTGTCTAAAGAGAAAAATGTTACTACACTCACAAAGACAATTTCCGAGAGGTGCACCGCGTCAGACTTATCCTTAACAAAATACGACGACAACATGTTGTTCAACGGATCAAACAGTTCAAGTCAAGGAGCCAACCTATGATCTGAGGAGTTGTTCACTTCAGGTTTTACGTGCTTCGTATGCTGTGTATGTATTAGAATACCTGGTCATGCGATGAGTTCGGATCCCGGCTGGTTTCAGTCGACTTTGTAGTGCCCCGTTAGTGCAACCGAGCAAAGGTAATGGTTGTCACTTCTGGGTAATCTGCTTTTTGGTACTCCCTTTGTTCACCGATTTGTTATCAGGCTTCAAATTATCACGCCGTACAAGGACTGCGTTTATTTCACTTAAGCAACTGCCACTTTTCATGTGTATTGAATATCATCCACAGTTGATTGCAGCTGTCACACTCCCATAGACTTATCAGTCAGTCGTTTTCGATGTTCAATTTATATGAAAACCAAATTCTTTCACTACTCACCAGTGATTAAAATACTGCCCAACAGGTTAACGATTTCAATGACTTTAACCTGGAGAGGAGTCTTAGTCGATGGGTCAGCGGTTGGAGTTAACAGGTCAGTTACACTGTCTGCATTCGAGGCGATGGGGCAATCAGAGCATTACTCATAAGCGAATATGGCTGTTTTTACACACGATGATTCAGTGGTGTTCAATGTGAGGTCAATGGCGCAATGATCAACATGGTTGCCGCATGAACAGCATGGCCGGAGTTCTAGCCCCGGTAGTGGCGAGGATGTGCACTATTGACGAGCTGCTCCAATGAGAGCGAAACTCGGGTCTAGTACTTCTTTTCAAAAGGGGTCGGCTGGAAAGTCTATGGGAATGCGATAGCTGCGATCATTTGTCACTGATGTTTATTCTGTGTGAAAAAACTTTTGGCACCTTACACAGTGAAGCAGATGACTGAGGTTCCAATAGCGCTCGAAATCTATTACAGTAACTCGGTGATATTCCAACATCCTTTGGTGTTTGGTTTAGTGACCAGAATGAAGTAGAGCAAACACTTTTAGTCTAGCAAATCATACACTATGGGTTTAACATTTATTCAGAGTGGGTTCCGTAGCGTACAAATCTTACAGCAATTTAGTGTGTCAGATATTCAGCAAGCCAAGATAGGCGACAAGTGCAGTGTTCCCTCTCGACAAAGACTACGGTTAATTGTGTCACTGGATTTCAGGAGTCAAACCTGTGAAAGTTTGTAGCAGCTAATTTTGGGTGCTTATCAGAACGTATCCGTGAGCATCACCCAGCTTGAATCAATAGCGAAGTCACTAAAACAACTGTGGTACATCTTGTCGATTCGCACCCTACTATCAACTCGGCTGCATCTTTCCGTCCATTTTACCAAGTCAAGGACGATCATTGGAAAGCCATGAGATACCGAATTCTGGCCACAGCCGAGGCGATCAGAATCCGACCGAATAACCCACCCTTGCTGGCACAGAAGCCCCTTGTTCAGGTTTTGTGGTTGCCATGGCTCACCACCTACAACATGACCGAACAAAATGCTACGGATCAAGTGGCGCCATAATTGTGATGCAACTGTTGCTCCATATGTATCGGTGATGTGTTTGTCTCTCGCTGAACTCTTAGTTCTTTTCGTTTCGCCCTGACACCATGTTTCGTGTGAATGATATGCATTTGGCCTGGTGATAAATAACCGAAAACTAACATCTTCGCTACATCATTTTTTCTGAGGAGCGCTCTGAGGATTTTTATCCGTACTGGTTTGATTCACCATTCGGCAACGACTTTCGGATGGTAACAGGTTCTGCGCACAATGCTCTTGGAAAACCGGATCAGACCTTCGTTAGCAGTCTGCTACTACAAATTTGCGATCCGCCCAAATTCGTCATAGCGCTTGAACGGTCACTTACGTTCCGCAAACGAAAAGCAAGCTGTAGTCGTCGTCCCAACTAAAGACGGCTGCATGAGCACCAAAATAGCAAAACTCGATCGTATTCATAGAACAGCGAATATATTCAAGAACTTAGGCGACTGAGAGTTGACTCAAAAGGAGGGTTTTTTGTTGTGACTTCCACCATGTGTCTGTGTATCGTTGTTGCATCTCCTCATAACAAAATGATGGAGTGTTAAATGGCTCGCCACAAACTAAGACCGTCCTTCGTCAGTATAACAAGCAGGGTTCACGGAGCTAATAGTTTGGCTAAGAATGCTTATGATTATGATTGCCACTATGTGAAAGGAGGCAGCATAGCCTTTTGTAACAACAGCCCGCTCAAGATATCTGGGATGCATGACAAGTTTCTGCTGAGTTAACTTGGAATTTCATGGTGCATCGTACATTTTAACCGATTATCTGGCTGTTTGATCACGTGGATATAACGATCCTTGCATACCTCATTAGTTGACAACCGCTAACTTAATGACGCTATATGCAGGTTTACCTGTGTTGGATTCTCACAGACCTTAGTCCTGGATAAGTGTAATTGTCTTGGGATTGGTTTCCTCACTAGCAAAGTTTATGCTAAACTTGCATCTGAGTCGATGCCGTAGTGTTCGCCAGAGGATACGTTCTCTGACACGTGTAAGACTGGATTATGTTCTAACCAGCCGAGAACACAATTAATGACCTAAAAATAAATATCCCTGTTGGTCAAAGGAAACAAGGAGTCAACATATTTGTATTAATAAATGGAACGGAGGTAGGGATCAGAGTCGAATCCTAGTTAGAACTTCCACAGAACGGACCGTTTGTTTCTGATTTGGTGATATGCGTTGGTCTGACAGTTCATTGTGTCCTTCACTCGATGGTCAATAGCGGTCTATCATGTACGCTAGTGGTAATGTATGTTTCAATCAGACAGCCTTGGCGATCTATGCGTAGAACCCCACTCCAGTGTTGCATAAGATAGTTGCTAATAGTGTAGAATGCTTTAGGACGTGTATTAGTCGTGAAAAACAGAAGAAGTATACGACGTGTACCGCACAGTTCGCAACTGAACAACAGCAGCTGTGGGGCCGGCAAACATCAGTATTAGCTAGAAATGACCAGCATGTTTAGTGTCTATCCAAAACTGGTCCACACCACCGTTTCATCATCAAAAGTCACTCCACAATCTCTCACTTGTGCTACATGAATGAGAAGAACTTTTTAATCATAGAAGCCGCCAGCGTAGATTGCCAGCCCCATAGAGTCAGAACGAATTTCTGGCAATGGCATTACAGGAGTCATAAAAACAATTACTTTCACAGCACACCCAGGGTTCCAGTATTTGCCAGTCTTCTGAAAAAATAATCTGTGGTTTCTAACTTCATCTTCTTCCTAACAATGAAAAGTGTGCTGAAGTATTATCACGATCACTCTTTGAACACTTTAACTGCGATCACCGAGAGAGCAGCTATCTCAAAGCATTAAAGGTGATACGTATCTTTGGAACCAACACCGTAACTGGAAACCGGTGTCGGTTACCTCATAATTCTTGGGAAGGTTGAGTGAAAACCATCTACATAAGCATTTTATTCAATTTACATCGTTGCCCAAGAACCAACAGGCGTTTCGAAAGGCATTCTTGTGATTTCATTGGGCGGAATGCGAGGAACACGATGTTGTGAGAAGTTGTAGTACTCAACTTTTCTAGTTTGTTAGCAATTTACTTGTTGCTAAGTAAGGATAGACAAAAGCGGCTGGTAAGGGCAAATCAGTTGATTTGGTGCTTTTTGGCTTCTCTAACACCTTTGACTAAGTAGGTCATTTAAGGAAAGTAGGTGAATCACTCTAACTGCCGTGCTTCTTTCGCCGCAAGTTCAGTGACCGCGATCTCGCGGTCAATTGATGAAGTGTTTAGATCAAAGCCTGCTGCTTTCTAACGGGTCGGAGTTCGACTCCCCGACGTACATGGTGTTGGTAGGACCTGTCTAGGTGTAAAAAATCGTCCAAAATTTCGCTGGTGGTCACCGGAGCCAAACGTTCGCAAGAACCTTACTTAACTCCCCCTAAGAGTGTGATGGATGCTTGATCGTTTGTAAGCCAATCACAAAACGACTGCACGGTTTCAGCCCATGAGCTGAAGGAAGCCCAAAAACTAATGGTAGCAAATCATATGAACCATGTATCCTGCGTACACTTTCTCAATGTCCGGATGAGCATATGTTGAAATCACTTACTCTACTCTGTTGTCACTATGTCATCGATAGTCGAATTCAAACGTAGATCTGACGCATATATTGGGACACTGAACCGAATCTTTAGATGAAATGATCATCTTGATCATTGTGATAGAATTTCGTTACTTCTGACTTCCCACTGTTGTTGCTAGCCAGCTGACGTTTGTCGTATGTTGTAGCGTTGTGTGTAGATTTGTTGGATAGTGTTTGGGTCTCTATTCCTTTACTTATCCTCCGGTTTTCTCCTTCGCAACCACTGTATTGCTGCGCTCTTCCAACTGAAGTAATCTTCCAATTTGTTTCTTTTTTTTAAACCATTCAACACGGATTCGGATATGCACTCGCTTTCACACCTTTCTGTCATCTTTAAGTTGTCCACGATCCTGATGCATTGCTCATAAACTTATAACGGTCAGTTACTTGTCAACCGAAAAGGTAGTGTGAAATGTACTATAAAACATTGACGGTCAAACTACTTGACTCATAAATATAGTGTTCCAAGAGCACAAACCCACAAATTGACTGATCACTACGGTTAACAAATCAACCGATATGAGCCAGCCTATTCAATTATAGACTACTGAGGTTATGAATTGCATTCTGCTGGCCAGCTGGTTGACTGAATTCGGCTAGTGTCAACGGGAACAATAAGTGATTAAACTTTTATACTCTGCGATGTTCACTAGAACATCGAAAATGTCGATATTTTTGTGCGCATCCTACACACTTGTCCTATTTAGATGTACTTCTTACCCGCCAGCGGCTGATTCAGCGTGACAGTCAATCCACATGAAGTTTACGCGACCTGATTATCCGTTGCAATTGGAAACTTTTCTTCTGAAAGTAAAAGCGTCCTCTGTTGACAGTTCATTTTATTCTGCCCACAAAATCTGTGATCACCTTCCTTTAGATACGGGACCTAAGCAAAATTTCATGGTGAATGTCACACCTGAACATTGTGTCCAGGAGTCAGTCAAAACTCTCCGACATAACATCAATTACCATAGAGGAGATGGTATTATTTTATGCAAAACTAACTTGATATAATGCGGTTGACATCTTGAGGATTCGTCACAACCTCAAAGATGTTGTATATCGCTCTGAAAATCTGTCCGATTGTGTGAACCTTATTTTGTTTACTGGTATCATAAAATGTCAAAGCACTGTCAGTGTATATCTCACTGTGTTTATAAAGTAAGTTGCAACCGACATAACGGTTTTGCTGGACGTAATGACGCAAACCAGGGGGCATGGATCAACGGAAATGCTCGGAAACGGTTGGCTAAGCTGATTTGTTTATCTCAAAGTCTACTGGTTAATCCCCCTCAAGGTGCATTTTTTGTTACTGGATCAAACAGACGCGCAGTGAGTCAAATAAGCACCCGACCAAGTTTATTGATTGTTTTCGTGACAGACCACGTGCAAAATAAGTTTCCTAGCCATCTTTGCTCACTTACGCACCTGTCCTTATTTCGTTCTCTAACGCATCAGATGGGTATAACCTAAGCAGACCCTCATCACTTTAGTTAGTTAATATCCATCTTCTTTCAGCCTATTTGTCCCTAGGCTGGACTTCGCTGAGCATACATCCTCATACTGAAATACACAACACGGTCGACGATATCTGCCTGTTGTTAGAATAACAAAATTCACGAGTGAGCGCAACCATGGATAACAGCGCCGCTTGCAGTTCCATTAGCATACTCCGTATCCACAGTAGTTGTGAATTAGGAAGACAGGGAGACACGTGAACTTGTGCACTTGTGGTTCAGTTGAAGAATACGGCTCAGCCACAGAGAAGACTAATATCAGAAGGAAACATTGACCTTGTAACAGAAGTGTCCTTATCAGCCTCATATTGCGTCATCTAAATGCCCTTTTCTCGAGTCTCAACCATTCTGACCTCGCTTATCATGCTCACATTCCTCATCGTTGTTGCCATGCCTGCTTGCTGTATATTGATTGCACTAATTTCGCTACAGTAACAGATGAGATGCGAACGGAATGTCTATGCACAAGACACCTTACGCTTTAATGCTGGCCTTTTTCAAATTTATCCAGACTGGTCTCTAGGATGACATGCCAGTTTGCTCGAAAAATCGATATTGATTAACTGTACCTTTCTACGAATTATCGAGTGACCTCATGTAGAGGAGTTCATTGAATCCGTTTCCTTTGCAGAATACACGGCTTGTCAATGAAGTATAGGGAGAGTTGTACTTTTAGCCTCAGAACGAAAATAACTGTTCGAAAATATGACCAAAGTACAAGTAGGTCAAAAATTAAGAATGTGCACTGAAACACGGCCGGGAAAAAATATTGTTCTAGTCAGTACAAGTGTTATGTTTGTAGAACGCTTTCTGCGAATGAATCCCCTACTCCCCTGCTAGTATTTTGTTTCCTTTTTGTAAACGGAGAGAACCTACAGAATCTTTCTGTGTAGAGTGCAATAGTTTCATGATCCGCCTGGTTTACAGAGAACTATATGAGTGTACTGACCACATCACTCCCGATACTTTAGGTACATGCACAGAACGATCTAAGACCATAAAATCCTTCTCGTGGCACTAATGGGCCAGACTACGGTGAAAATAAATCAGTGCGTGGACAGCGTGGACTATAGAGCTCAGTATACAGATTGGTGAATGTAACAGTGTAGCTAAGAAGGTTGCGTAATTCCTAGTTCGTCGTGTCACTGTGTGTAAATCTGTCGAAGGTAGTCTTCGTTCGCATGAATGATAACCCTAGTGTGGCGGGCCCAAAATGAGAACGAGAGGGTCGCCAGGCACACCGCTGATTATATGGGCTGAGGCCTAATAAATGACTGTATGTGGGGCGCAGAGAGGGCAGCAGGTGGGATTCCTTTAAGTCGGTTTACTGTGCAAGGATGCGGTCGAGTGCCAGTCGGATGCCGACATGCTTGATATAGTTGAACCTCATTGTACCTCCTTCTACGGTGATAGGCTTCTACAATGAGAAAAACCCTGAGTAATGCAAAGTTCAAGGTGTACAAATGCAATCATGATAAAACGAGTGTTGTAGGCTAATTTTCTGGATGAGGTTTGATATATGTGAAATGTTGAATATATATATATATATATGTCATTGACTGTAGCGATGATGTCAAACTGTGCGGAGTTTTTCAGGCCACTGCAGGTGTATGCACTAGAGGACGGCTTAGCGATGAGTATGTCGTTATATTCTGGTTACCTACCACAGGCAGCCGGTTCGGATATATGGCCTTGACCAAACTACAATGTAACGTTGCGTAAACAACTGCGCTTGAATATTTCGCACTTAACTACGGAAGACATCATGCCATTTCTCGCTTCGTTGTGTTCCTGCTGCACTTTTGTTGTTGATGGTTATTAAGTTCTTTTGGTTCTTCACTGTCATGAAATACACTAATAGTCTAACCGGTACAGATGTTAAAATTTTTATTTCCGAAACAGTTTCAACTTAGTAGTCAGAGGATGCTTAGTTTTTCAAATCCGGAAACAAAGATGTCGATTTGAATAGGGCTTTCACAAGATATCATGATAAACGATAAGTATAACGAAACGTAAATAAGTGGCTGCAAGGTGGACGAAGAATTGCGTAACAGCCTCTTTCGGATGAGAGCTATCGGAAATGTTTGGAACGAGTCTTCTTGCGATTCAATCGAAACGAACACAGAATGTTTTTGAATAGAGACAAGGCATAAAACCGTGGTTTTTTGTCTACTGGTTACAACCGCTGACAAGAATACAGCGCGTTGTGCGTTTTCTATAATTACGTGCAAGTTTTATTGCTTTAACCGGCTAACTCCAGTTATTTGTACTAAAATTTGAAAGGAAACTCTGCCTTCTGCGTATTTACGCTTTACATATACTATCTTGAAATGGTGTTGTAGGAGTTATCAGGAAATATCAACATTGTATGGATCCTGGTGTAATATTAAACTTCGATATTCCGTTTACGCTTCCAGTGACCGCTAAAGATGATACACACCGAACAGCTTCCATAAATGACCTTAGATAGCGCACCCTTCCGTTAGGTCTGGAAAACACATTAACGGTTGAGCAGTTACATATTAACAACAAAATAGTAAAAGCTAAGGCATTTCTGTCCCTAGAATAACCAGAGGGGTTATGGGTGACCCGTGTTATGTACAAGAATTACTTTGTCGGCGATTCAATTTCATGTGTTTGTATAACTATTAGTAGGTCTGCAAACAATACCGAGGCCATCGCCAAACCGGTACGTAGAACTTAGAGGGGGGCATTACCAATTGCTGTCGGAAGCTGCGCAGCTAAGATTGGTAAATCCATGATTTTTCGTGTTACGAGCAACTGTGCGGGGAGTTTTAGGTTTTCTTTGTTCAGCGATTACAAAACTACTCTTCGAACTATCTTGCTGCGATGTGTACTATACTACTTAACAGAATTAAAAAAAGGGCATAAAAATTATTTAACCTAGATACATTCATCATGATTGTCGTTCTCGACTTCGCTACAAATCTCCTGCAACTCCACGGTGATCACATGGAAACAGTGGAAAGGCTGACCCGATTGATGATGTTTACCCAACTTTGTATGCCGCCGTCTAGGTCATGCATGACTCTACGGTGAATCTAGGAGATAAATACAGGCCTGTCGCTAGCATCCGACCGACTCATGCAGTTGGAATTAATGTAGGTTTCGTGCAGACAATGTCAGGAAGCAGTGGATATATATCACGAAAACAAAAGGTGATCACAGTAATAAATTAAAAATCAGAAGAAAGTGACCCGTTGATCGTTTAATTACTAACTTATACCCTCTTCGGAAGGACTTCACAAAAACAGTTGACTCGGCTGATTTCAGTGTAAGATAGGTGATGCAGAAGATGGACGACACCACCGGGGTTATTGATTAGCCCAGAAAAGAAGGAACTCCAAGTCTGATGCTTGTTGACAAGCATGTCTGAAAGAGAATGTGTGAGATTCACATGTTAACACATAAACATCCTTGAGGACATTATTTAGTTTCACACTGTTCATAGTGAGACATCGATTATAGTCAACAGTATGGCTAACGTGTCCAAATCCCAGACACTTGTGTTATCTGAGTGGTTCGTACAACTGATTGCATTGAAACGATGAGATTCGTTGATTCGATTGTTCCTGATACGAAAAGCCTAACAGATTCGTCAGTGCTGCCTCATTTTATGAATGCCAATTCTAATATTCCTAGACAATACACTGTATAGCCCTTGTTAAGTGGCCAGATGAAAACTTTTCAATTTGTCCTACATTTGTCTAGACCTAACCATTTAATCAACGTGTCTGAATCAATTCACCCATTCCACTCGGTCCACAGAGTTCGTCCAAACAAAATGATAGGCAGCGTGTCGTTGTACAGATAAAACCGTCTGGTAAATCTCTGGCCTATGGAATCTCCTCCCTCTATCGTTTTCAAAATACAGTGTATATCACGAAAGTCGGAACCTAACATACAAATTAGTCGCAAGGTTAATCGTGAATTTTGTGGTATTAAATGATAAAATGATGGTGATCTTGTATGATGACAGACACTGTGAATTATTGTTTCAAATGTAATTAGAAGTTTAAAGACGGCTAAAGGTAGTTTTGTTCGTGAAAGATTTTGTAAGTTTGGTTGGTTCCTGTTTGCTAACCTACGCCAGTTTCACCGTTGAATTTCTTCTATGGGATATATTTTCACAAACCGTCACTAAGAGATTGGCCTTTAACTCGTACGGCGGCATGCCCATCCTAAAGAATGATTTAGATGAGATGAATTGAAGTATGCTATATAAGTTGGCTAATAAATGAAAACTATGAAACTGTAGTTTCCTGAGTTTACAAGTTTGACGTTTAGTTTAAGTCGTAGTTTTATTCTCCTCTTGTGGGTATAGATGAGTTGATCAGTCCAACAGCGTTTTGCATTTGTTTGTTCACTAAGGTAGTATTCTTTAATAGGGCAAGCAACTCTACAGAACCGCAGTGATTAGCACTTTAAACATGGGTAATCCACACTTTGTACGCCATCAGATAAACCCAGAATGATGATTTATAAGTGCTATTCATGCCTCAAAAATTCTGTTGGACATAAATAACGCGAATGTTGCAAGAAGCTGGTGTTGCCTTTTACAGCGTTGTTGTCATTGATCACAGGCGAGATTAAACTGAGAACAAGTTCTCGAAACTACAAGAATCTAGACGGGAAATTGTATCTGGTAGGTCATTTAACAAAATGAGAAGATATGCAAAACAGTACCAAGTTTATTGTGGTAACTAACTGTGAACCTTGGCTAGCCAATAACTTAATGAAGTGGAGGTTGCTTTCATTTCCGGTGATAGTGTCAGACTGCTTTAATCTATTCAGCCACAATGGCTAACTCATGCTACGACCATCCATTGGTCAATGTAATTCCAAGCTCCCTGGTCACTTTTGTAAGCTCACTAATACCCAACCGTCGGGAGACTCGAGTAATACCGACCCGGTCATCGAAGACCATCAGGAGACTTTCGGTAAGCAGTTCCGTCAGTGACTACCATCGGGAAGCTAGAGCCAGCTCGGTTGGTTTCCTGTTCATCACTCCTTGCAGGACAGCGGAGAGCACAGAAAAATTAACCCCTTGTCCACTTCGGGCAGCCTTAAACCACCGTATCGGCTACTGGCGGTCAGCTGGATTGTCAAATGTAGTCACTAGCGTCTTCTTCGTAGTAACCCACTGCACCCTAGCAGGGCCACTTTGTATTGCGTCAGGCATTACCTACGCCACGCCTTTCAACGCCGCGTGCCCAGAAGAAGTTTCCGACGATCACAGTTTATTCCTACCACTTCCGTTCCACCAGTGAAGTCCCCGAAACCCTTCAGAAACGCCCGAAAATTTTCAGCCTTCAACAGCTATGGCTAAGGAATTTTCACCTTTGGGTTTGTCAGGACCCGGACATTTTGTTACAGTGGTCTCTTGATCTGAGGAACTGTTTACTGTAATACATTAGCAAGAAGGCAGGCAATTGCAAACAACTACTAAACTAAACATTATTTTGCACAGCTGACGTGTATCAACTTCGGTTGGCTGCAGTGCATCGTTAATCATTCCACCGACAAGTTACTTACAGTACATATACATGTTTCCAGTCGTTGCTTCCAGCTCCTGGTCTTCTTTCAGCTGAAATAGTGTCCCTTAGATTCCAAACGTTCAACACGGCTAATACTAATCATTGATCACACCAAACATTGCACAACAATAGAAACAATTTGAATGCTCAGCTGCGGTTGCTCAAACCTTTTTATCACTGAATCAACGGAATTACAATTGATGTTTGCATACAGCAGTACTACTGCGTCAGTAAGAGAACAAACTTCATGAGCTACTGGAGTGAAACTCATTCAAAACACACTTTTCATACTCATGGCAAAATGATTTGCGGTGTAAATCTGTTAGTTACAGGTAAAACAAAATGTTTACGTAGTTGCATAACCGGTTGTTCACTGAGCTCTGAAGAACTAACTTTCTGAATGAATAAACGACCATAGGATAAATACTTGTTTGAATAAGAGAACATTTAATGTGACTTCGATTACAACACTCCTGAGGAAGGCCACCAAAGGTGGTTGAAACGTAGAGTAATAAAGCTTGCTCGTAAAGTTGTGCTATTATAATCCGTTTATCAGTAGCATTTACGGACGTTTCAAATTAAAAGAAGTTGTAATAGGTTTGGAAAGACAGAATGAACTGCTGCAGTCATCGGTTAGACTAATTTTTTTGCTTGAGAAACTGACCATTGTGGGCTTAGTGCTTTTGTGGCATAAAACCGAAGATTATTTATTTTTCGCTTTCCTATTTGTTGCAGTTTGTATAACTACTTAACGAAAACGGTTGACGGTCAACTCGGGCTGGTAACGGTTCACGCTCTTCATTAGGTGCGTGAAAAACATGGACACATCCTGGCTGTACCTTGTTTTCTTGTTACACCACACCATGTTCCTCCACTTTTTAATGTTCGTCCTTCATACCCTGGTTTAATTAGTAATGTTAATCTGAGTGCATTTCTAGTTGATCAATCGCCACTTGAGTAACAAACGTTATATCTACGTACCTTTGTGCTCTTGCTTGCTGGAGACCATGGGGTAACTGGTTATATTGCATTTGAAGTAAACTAAGTTTACTGTAGTGATTTCCCTTTGTGTGATGTAAACCATATTCTGTTTGACCGCTAGTTTGCCATCTTCTGGGGAACTACGGTCATTCTGTCCATCGAACCCTCTCCAGTGAATTTAATGAGGTCACAGTCTGCAAGTAACTTAGTGATAAACATAAATCTGCTAGTGCAAACGTGTCATGAAAAAAGTTTCATAAACGAAAGCCACTTGTTATGGTGAATTGCGTGGTTCAAATAAAGAAACCATCATAATTGAACTCGTACGCTGAACAGCGAGTGGTGAACCAACTAGGGCACAAAATTGGCCTCCAGTCAGTAGAAACGAAGGACTGAAAGCTGTAGAAACAGTTGTGTGAATTTGAAACATGGGATCTTATCAGTGAAAATAAACAAAACAATCGTTTGGCCGATGTGAAACAGCACTGTACCAATCACAATGCTTCACCTATGTGCTTCAGTCGCGAGATGTTCCTATGATTGACAGTTGCCGGCCTAATGACATTCGGATAATGACGACATTCAGCATTGTTTGTTGTCATGTCTTTCCAATTACTGAATCATAAACTGTAGTATCTTGTGACTTAAAACCATTTGGCACGGAAATTTGGATTACAGCAAGATTTCTTGCTTAGGTTGCCTCACAGTGTTGATGACATGATCACTCCTTTGACAGCTCATTTCACGACCGCCATAGGATGTATATTTGACGAGGCCTAGATGAAGCTGTTTATCAACATCCGAATTCCAGTGTCTAAGTTGAAGACACTGCCGTCAATCATTGCTAAGTTATACAATACTTCCGTATTTTTGTGTTCTGTCAGAACGGACAGACAGTTTTGCAGTGTGTTTCAAAAACCTGCTACAATTTTCTCGTAAAACGCTCATGGATGTCACAAAATACTACAAGATCAGGATGTCGTGATAGGTTACGAGGAACCGTCGCCATAAATTGCTCGATAGTTGTTGCCATGTTCACCCTGATTAAACTTTGAACAAACTTCTCTAAAGCCATTGGCAACCAGTACTTCAAGATTTACCCTTTTAGGCCAGGCCACTTTGTTGTGTTCAGGCAAACTTGCTAATTGGCGAAATGCAGTTGAACAGTTTGCTGTAACAGCTTGTTTATGGCTCCTTTATTTGTCACTGTGGCCTAGGAAACAGATAGATGGTGATACTTTTTTTATGGCATACATTGAAAGAATAAAGTAAACAGCTACTACAACCACATCCACTCTGGGTCATAAATGTTTATATGCAAGGTAGCAATGTTCTGCTTATTCGTATGCTCAAATAGGCATTACTCAAACATTTATAGTGTTGCGAATGTACGTATAGCGTGGATTAATGTTGAATCGTCTCTGGTACAGTTGGGCACTGGATCGCATGGGATAAAACACAACCCAGGAATGACGAGACGTGAAAATCATCGTGCAGCGGGAACAGAGCAAAACTCGACCGTAGAATAGCTGGATATTTGTGGTGAACAATTATTGGAAAAAGCAGTTAAGACAGAGATCAACTCGGAGAAAAACACCGTATATGACAGTCTTGAAGTTTTAGGAACGTCAGCAGACAAACCGGGATATACAGTCCAGGTATCGACGAGACGTAGGAGAGTCCGAAGCACAGCTGCAATCTAAATCGCTAATTCGAACAGTGTATGATCATCCACTCGGTATGGAACTGGTCTTCGGAAATGTGGACCGCAATATTCCAGCTCCACATCGAACATCTGATTTTTTATGTTGCGCGTAACTCTTCACAATCGCACAGACAATGGCCACTGCGACGCTGAACCGAACGGTGTTAAGCAATTCGTTCCGCATGCTTTGTTAGAAGATCCACCTCTTAGTACCTCATGTGAAACCAACACTCCTGAGGATAGCAGTTATCCGTACAAACAACTGTGAACTGCTAACCAGGCCCATCAGTTTTTCATGTTCGTAAATTTGGATGCCCTCTATGGCTTTCTCTGGCTTCAAGAAATTAGCTGGTTTAGAAAGTTGTACAATATTTTGTTGAAGAGGAAATTGTTGGTAATTTCCCGGGAACCTCTGTGGACGCAAGCAAATTCGTCAGTGTCAATAAGAAGTGTTCCAACTCAAATGGAAGAATGAATTGTTCAGAATATAGTGTATGTGCTTAGCACACGCGGGTGCTCCAGCAAATTTGATAGCTCAGAAAAAGTCGCATTCATTATAGATAACCAAGGGATTATCGAATCAAATTTACTTCCAGTCTTAAGCCTGTATTTCCAGGACAGGTAAGTCCGTTCGGACTGTATTGATTGATCTTTCTAACTGATTAAGCTTGTTGGTTAGACCCTAAAATAATCCATTTTAACGACATAAGGCCTTAAAATGCACAGGACGTTATATTAGGTCATAGTATAGTCTCTCAATGAAGGTGGGTCTGAGCATAGTCCAAAATGGACATTTGATAGGAAAACAGTCCAGCTGATTCAATATTCACTGAAACTCAGAATAACAGAGAAACTAATTATAACTTGTAAAGTCTTTGTATTTTCCAACCTGCCTCTTAATATTCATCGTTATAATGTTGAGGCACACACTAACGTACGTATTATTTACAGTCCATGAGAGAGAAATGTAGACACATAAAGTTGAATCAGTAAGCCGAAAGTAGGTAACCAAATAAGAAAATTGCGATAGGAATTTATTTCGTAAAACTGTCGTAAGTCATAAACAGAAGATCAACATAAAAAGCAAAGCAACCACCCTTAAGTGACATGGCGCCCGTAAATATTGATCTGTATCGTGAGTGCCCAGCTGCAAGCAACTTGCTATAAACTTTCTTTTGTCTGCTAGTATTTGTATGCCGCGCGTTCATCTGGGAGGAAACTTCCGAGTCCAGATAAATCTGTCATTTTATTTAAGGTTTTCCCGACACTGTATTTATGGTGATCACATTTTTATGACTGGCAATTAAAACCACATGACTCCATTCAATCCAATGTTACAACTTAACAACGAAAGGAATTTGGCCGTTCATTATTGCCAGACAATCCAAATATTACTGCTTGATAAAATAGAAACGTTTTAAATTCTTTACATTTCCTGGATGAAAATGTTTAGTTTTGTGTCCTCAGAACTTCTGCTTTATCCACTCACATACAAATTGACCAATATTAAGTCATGCGTACTCTCTTGTTAGTCAACTGTTTTATCTTGGGAAGTCTGAAAAAGATCAGCTATTCACAGTAAACCTAATAAAATTTGATCGAAATTCTTTGATGGAATCGTCATGTAAATTAATTTACCTCAGGTCTGTTTTGCGAATCACTTTTTCGAAGACCTAATTATAGGATTTTCTAGGGTGTTTATTATATGTCTAACTTTTGTTAAGTATTGACACTATCGTGTCAGTGAGCATCTTTTTTTATACACTTCACTACATGTTGTCATTTACAACTATATATATTTAGTATGACTGAATTTCAGACAAACGGACAGGTGCAAAACAACGTTTGGTCATTACGGCCGTGTTCCATTAATAATGCTTTATGTGTGCTTGAAAATTTCCAGAAGAAAAACACATTAGGAAGGAGAGTTAAGTAGGGCACACACAAAACAGGATACATTCAAACATGTGGAAACAGACATCTGTTTACTTCACAAACTTGTGTGCGGTTGATCAAAAAAAAGAGCTATTTTTTTCATGCCTCGTTCTTGACCTGAAAACTCATACCGTTCTAATTTCTTATCGACGTAAACTTAATTAAACAGATCAACAAGCTAAGTGGTGTTCTATTCATAAACAAATCTGAATTCAATTTCCTAATTCAGTACAATGCCTATTAATATTTTTCACCAACTGAGTTTAGGAAGAACAAGATGCACACACTCTTCACAATATGTTCACGCTGATGACATCAACGATTTAAACAGATTTTTTTACTTTGAGACCTAGCCGACTAGTTTATTGTCGTACGTTCAAGCTGCTCAACAGCATAAACATCTTTCAGAAATGAGAATCATCAACGTTGAAAAATCACACGTGTTAGCTCGGTAAGAAATTGAAATCTAGCGTTGCACTAGGTCAGTTTCTCAGATATGTCGTCCATTCAAATGGTCTTCATCGGTAGTAAATGATTTGCGAACATGTATTTCGTCGAGCCAAACACGTGAGACAGTATCACACTCTTTACGGATAGTATATTATAGCGTTTGTAGCATTGTTAGTAATATGACTTTTTAACAAATCAACCCCAATAAGATTACTGGCAAGTAATTTGGCAGGTTTGGTGATTTAGAAGAGACCCAATTGCAAAAAAGCTGGACTTTAGCTAGATTCGAACCAGCGACAGAAACAACATGTCTAGACATGAAAAATGCTCTACCAGCTGTTCTGCGAAGCCATACCGGCAGCTCAGGCGCTTCACATTCAGACCTGGTCACCCATCCAACCAACTGTGTCATATGGAATCCACCGGTCGATCCATCAGATCGACTGCCAAGCAAGATTTCTCGATCAGCTCACGCTGGAATCCACCAACGCCACCGATGAGTACTAGCATTATACTATCACACTTGGGTCTTTTCTAAATTAACCTACTCGCAGTTATATTTCAGTCTTATTGGTGAAACCGATATATTTCTATAATTTTTGTTTGGAGAATTTACCTGAATTATTTAACATTCACAATAATTACTTTTTCCACATCGCTGACTGCAGGAAACTAATTACTTAGTACAATGACACTCTGATCGGACACGTGATTGTTTGATCATTTTTAACTGACCTTTAACTGTACGTACATTACGATATTTTTAACTTAGTGTCTCATAATGTGGACCGTTACCAGTTGCATAACACTCAAGTTAGAGGTTGTCATTCTATCCATGTATTCCTCTCAGCTAACTAGTCAGTACGGAGCGTATACTCGGATTGAGGTCTAGCCACATTTCGTTTTCAGTTTAGTAACATTTCAGAACCTAAGTTACTCAGCAAAAAAGCAAATACTTCTTTCAGCAAAGGCCCCAGATTAAGGAAACATTTACAAATGATTTTACTGGACAATCTCGCAAACTGTCTACTTACACGCGCGTTGTCATAGTAACAATTTATTTGCGGTCACAAACGACCGCAACAAAATCCATGAGAGCAGTCAACGTGTATGTTCTCATCCTCAATATCAAAACCAGACTTGGATATATAGCTTAAATGACTTGTACTGTATAAAGACCGTCAAACCAGCAATAGAAACACAAATGCACCTGGATTGTAATGCTTTCGGAATGGGTGAATAACTAGCCACCTTGGCATAAAACGAAAGCACTGATTTGAAATACATTAGTTCTAAACGTACCAAGTGCAATGTTCAATACTTACAAAAAGGGTTTCAATTTTGTACTTCCAACAAGCACGCCTGAAGACATGGAAAAAGTTTAAATCCACAAAATTTAATTATCAGTACGAAAGATCGTCACACTATATTAGAAGACAAAGTGTGCTTTCATTCAAATCCTCAGCGGTTTATCTACATATTCAAACAATTGAATGGCATGAAATTTAGTATTGTTTTAGCCAGATAGCCCAGGGCCATGTCGGCGCCCTCAAACAAAATAATGGGACATTCAGAGTAGAAAACAGAGTTTACACTAAACATCATGGCAAGGAAAATGTGTAATGGAGTAGGAGGTTTACGCCCGTTTTCTAAGCTCTTCATTTAGGTTACAAACTTTTCAATACATACGTGTATCAGCGTACAGATTAGTGTATGGAGGTTAGTGAATGTCTGATTTCATACACAAGAGTAAGGTGATAGTTTAATGTGAAACCCAATTAGTTATTTCACATTGCCTTTGAAACTTTCACCTGAAGTTTGCTTGGTCACTTACTGCTGCTGTTACACTCTAAATTGAAATCTTACCGGATAATCCTTGTCCTTCGTATGGGCAAGAAACTACGTAGTTTTTGGAATTCGATCAGATTGGTCTTTCGTTTTAATTGGCTAACAACTTCTGTCCAGTTCAGCACATATTTCAATTAGCCGGTTATTGAATACCTCACAGATGAAATTCTCTTGTCTGTTTGGTGTTCGCCCGAATAAGAATTCCTGAGGTCTTCAAGTTGAGTGCATCGCCAGTTTAATCCTCGGGAGCGGGGTTCAAAGACAATTGAAAATATCTTTAAACGATGCTTATCCGTTCTTATCTTTCAATCTGTCTAACGTAAGTTTTCCCCGCCATAATTCAACTAAAGTTTGCATTGACATTTCATTTTTTCAATGGATTTTCGTTGTTACCTTGCTTCAGAAAGTGGTCTTCGCGTTCGTTTGAGTGCTTCCAGTGATTGAGTGGTTGTCTGTGTGACTGCAGCGGTCTTATCGTCAAATCTGACAAGGATTTTATGTATACCAGAATAGCTTATCTTACTGAAAGTTTCGTAGAGTTCGCGCTTCATTCTTTCGGCTGCAGGACGTTCGTAGACATCCGTCTGCATAAAAGCGTATTCTCTTCCCAGAACCTCAAGATACTAAAATGTGTCAGCTTTTTCAAATAAATTTTGAATGCAGATTGACTATATTCTATCATTAACTGAGGACTTGGTCTGCGAATGTTTTCGTCAAGCAAACTGAACTCTCTAGTGTTCTACAGAGATTGCGGTCAATCAGAATATTCGAGAATGCCGGCTGCTGGTCATTTTCAATCTTCATGATAAATTTAACATCGCTGAAGGTTGCCCTCAGTCGCCTGTCCGTATTTAACACAGAACACCCAACAGTTATCAGTGTATCATCGTAATCGCCTATCTGTAATTGTGACCTGACCTTGAGCAGCATGATATTCCGTGGCATCTGCGTGGCTGTTCCGACGATAATCCATTCACAGACGAACCCGTTAACAACGCTTAACAATTCTTGAACAAACTGTAAAACGTCAAAGGAGAAAAGGATAAAGTAACAATTTTCGTTGTTGTACCTGTACCTCTTACTTCCCGTCGCATTAACTTTACCAAAAAACTAGCCAAAAATTAGTGTTGTGATCCAGGAAAACACACGGTTCATAGATTGTTTTTCCGGAAAGGCAACATAGAGTATATTCTTTAACAGCACAAAAATAATCATTCACTTGCACATGACACTGATCTGGAGATGCTCCGGTTACCAATGTCAAGCTCATGTACGGAAAACACTGTTTCATCTCAAAGTGTAGTTCAATGTTCCTTCTTGTTTCCGCCCTCAGTTACTTTAATAACCAAATACACACTTCCGCCACACTACTAAATGATAGCTTGAGTAGTATAGTATGATGGCTGGTCTCCACTACACTGACAGTGCAGAAGCCTCCACAATATGTGTTCCCGGAATGTCAGCGTACTCCAAAATGAATAGTAAAATCCAAGAACAAATTAAACGGGCCCTATCAGGTTCGCCCATATTTGAGTGACCACTAAGACATTTACAGATGATGTGGAGAACATTGCGCTGTTGAAAATCAAACCAAAGCTATTTATAGGGTGGGATAAGAGAGTGACACCATCGCGTCTGCTGATGATACTCAGCGATCAGCAAACGTCAACTCCAGACCACAAGACACATGGCGAATCACAGTTCACTGTCGCAAAAAATCCCTGCAACTAACATATAGTGAAATGCGCACTGATGAATTATGATTTTAGTTTTGTTAGCTGAGTGCGCTTGCAGAACATTGTGGTTGGGTGATTCGAACACAACATGGGCACCTCTTTAAAATAAGTTCATTTTAGTTCGGTTCATGAGAGGACTGTTATCTGATTATCTACTACTGTACGGTACTAGTACACCGTTGGGAAAAAAAATGAACAGGGATACTGAACACTGATTAGAAGGTTCGAAGCTAGCACACAGAAGTCACAGCACTTGCCAATAAATCACCTCATTTTTTCGTGCTCGCGGGTCAAACACCTGCTCCGCCTCAGAATTAACAAAAGCGGCCTACCATTACCTAATTTAGGGTAGCAAACGAATACGTAAAATTTCCAGCATACCGCACAACCATTTAAACATAATTTAATTCGAATGAATACACTTTCAGTGAAGTCGGAATGCTGAGTGTTCAAGGCTAAAGATTAGTGTTCTCTTGGAATGGGTAAGGCAAATTTAAGTCAAAATTCTGCCGCGAAAGTACAGGTGAAAAATACACTTAGTAAAACCCACGGGAGTAATTCCACGGCCGCATACAGAGATGATCACAATAAAAGACAACGAACATTCGGTCTATACGTAACCTGCTAACTAGGTAACTGAGAGGAATGAACTGGTTTTTCTAAATCCCACGGTCACTAGTTTAACCTACAAGAATCTGACGTGAAAACACTTACCGCTAATGTTATACATTCGATATTACCGAATATTTTAAGTTGATAGTGCTGTTCGAGACCTTAAAACTTGCAAGTGCGAACTTAATTAGCTTTATGACAAAAAGGTTACTTTTTCAAGGTGGATCCTCATTGATTGATTGATTTTTGTTCAACTGCTTTCAGCACTCGGAACATTTTTAGGAACCAGATTGACTAATAATTTTGGTGGGCACAATTCATTATACACTTTTTCACTTTCAATTTTCAACTGTTTTATGTTATTCTAAGTGTTAACTCTTTACTTCCATCCCGAAGCTAACACTACACATCACCAGGTGTCTCACCATTTTGACGTGTTTCCTGTGGACACTATATTTTCCAAGAAGTCACACCGAGCCTTTGTTTCCACTGTTATACGTGTTTTGATAGTGGGAATGAGGGTGGATATTGTTCTGTTGGACTGTTCAAGTAAGGCAAATCAATGGGAGATTGGCCGGGTTCGTGTGGAACAGTATGAAAATTTCGTGTTGACAAGCAGTCTGCGACAATTACCTAGGCGTTTCTACTGAGAATCGAGTGCACGTAGTTGAAAGCCTGGGTAAGAACAGTGATGCTGAACATGACCATTCATTTTATACACCAGTGTGCACGCATGAACTCTGCGTAACAAGCACTGGGACAAAACACTGTCTATTTTTGTTCATTCATGGAAGGCAACTATGTCTGAGCATACAGTCAATGATCTCAGCTATAAAACTTCAGTTGGAAAGGCCAGTATACTAACTCTTTCACCTCTAGGACAAGATGGAAACCTTATTTGACACCCAGAGTCACGAAGTTATGCACTGATGACAACAGCGAGTCGGAAACTGTATTTTTCAGGCGTACAATTATAGAAAAAATCTACCCGCGAAACTTCATTGATATGCGTACGGAACTGACAACACTAAGACTTAAACTTCTACCTTCGCATAAGAAGTTGGTCCATACGAGGGTAGCTAGTGAAAGAGAGACGTTGGTTGAACTACTGGCTCGCGAAATAACGCACATGATAAAGCTTACAACGTGCCACAACTTCAACTTTTACACTGCTCTAACCCCGATAATTTACGTACACCCTAAAAACACACAGCCGAATTATGTTAGCTTTTTCGCGTATTCCTGTGAAGTAGGTTACGCCGGTCGCATAACCAGGCACCTTTCTCAGTGGATACGTAAACACCATCCCACACGGCTGATTAAGAGTGGGCTGGATTTGAGTTCGAGTTCGAGCTCGTCGTTCACCTCGTTGATGCTGGACACCAATACTCACCGGAAGTGACTTTCCAACCCATTTACTGTCTGCCCGTTTGTCAGCTCGAAAGTGTAAAATTTGTGTTCTGGACACCATGGAAGCGATTGAAACTCCTTTGCACTATCCATGATCGTGTGCCTAGAAAATATGTCTAGGCCATACGATTTTTATACCCCTGGCTTACTCACTTGACAACTCAACTCCAAACGTTACCTGACGACCAGTCAGCTTGACTACTTTCATTCTCTCTATTTCAGAACCGTTTACCCTAACTGTATAACAAATTGCTCCAGATTTTGCCCGCTTGACAACCATCATGGCATAAAATGTGATGAAATTGGCCCAGTGATGAATAATCGAAAACAGACTGTTCGCCAAACCAACATTGCTTCTGACGAACTCACGGTAGCTATCCGAAAAAATTACTTCCAGGTAACTGACACAAAATTCTAGAATGAAATCAGCTGTCCGTTCACTGTGACAGTTCCCAGTACACTGGAATAGATTTTGGCTGGAATTTCTATTTGTCTCATCATGCTGACTGCTTGATCCGACCTGTTTTATCACTTCACCGTAATCCCACATCATCCTTACCATCGTAGATAGCAATACCTCAATGGTTCACACTGATGTTTAACTGCCATGCAACCACGAAAGAAAAAATCCCTATATAGGAATAGAAAAGAACAGGCATCTTAGGGAAGGGGACATAACTACTAAAAACAGTTACGTCTATATTCAAACATATAACATCAAGGTGCCTACACCTTGCAAACAATCAGTCAAGCTGTAGGTGAATGTAAGGCGTTATCAGCAAGACAGCTTCCTTACGGCTTTCACTGCCTGGCGTCATTAAGTACACTCAGTTTACAGGTCAGCTTGGAGGTCACATTGACCGAATAACTTCAGGAGCCATGGACTTACAAGTACCGTAGTACGCTTTATAATACGTAGCACCTTAAGGGGTAAGGATACATCACGAGGTTTTCCGGCAGCATGTAAAGCACTGTGGTAATGTAATGCTCATTACTGCCAGGAACACCGACTCCTGTTACAGTGTACAACACAAAATGGGCGTTGACCATTGTGTGTAGAAAAATCATAAATATTAAGTCGTTACTTTTGCTTTCCTACTGTACACTATGTCTGGGATATGGTTTTTGTTAGTTGACTAGTGAATGCGTCAAAGTGAAGACCACTTAGGTCACTGATACGAAGGAACAAGTGTGTGTCCGTGAAAAAAACAATCGACAGTCGATAAACTTACATTTTTACATCTTATTTCCTTCAGTAAAGCAATGTTTTCCCACCCCTTGTGGTTCAATGTCAAAAAACCCTTATCAAATTTTGTCTACACTGCTGATTTTTGAGAGGATCAGTATGGATATGAAACACAGAGTTTGCTATAAGCATTCAAGTTCTCGAAGCACCTTAAGCTAGTCGTAAAGAAATATGTAATAGTGGGGCTAAAATAAGTATAAAACCAGTTAGCTTTGTTAGCTGTGTTGTTGTTGTTTAGCTGGGCCTTGTAACATTGTTACTTCGACAAAGGACTCACTGAATAACATATAACTGAAGGCCAACTTTGATTTTTATAATTTACCCAGAAAATTTGCTGGGTAATCGACCAACATGCATTAACAGTAAATGGTATCTCAGTATTGTGATTTCTCTTGTGAGACTAGAAATACTGTGGTCTGGGAGAAAAAAAGAAATTGAAACAGAATATCTTAGGAAAATGAAGGGTCAGGCAGACGAGAGATTATTAGGTGATAGAGCAAATGTAAAACTTTTATTAACAAATTCTTAGCCCACTCAACTTTTGGGAGAATGGAGTTCTTTACATCAAAAGACGATACAAGCGGATATTTCTGCCTTGTTTCAAATACAATAGTAGCATATGTTCAGCAGAAAGACACCGGAAAGAAGGAGTGCGGTGAATCAGAAGTGAGCTAACAGACTTGAATCCTGATAACCTTATACAATGACACGGTTTTGGTCTTAGATACCCGTGGTGGATGACACACCCGTGATCACGTGAGTTCCCGCTGACACATAAAGCCATATCAGTGAGATATAACTGGAATTCAGGGCAGTACTTTAAATCTTCCTTCATGGGAGCCAGCAGAGTTAGTCGAAACCGTATTGCCGGATGTCACCTTTCTTTCCGCCTATGCATTATTTACTGTGAATGACTCAGACACTGGGCCGTATGTGACCGACTCACACCAGACTGATGAGTACATGGGAGTCTAGTGGGGAAACGGAAGCTGACCAAAGGTGTCATCAAAACGGTATGTGTGTTTATGTATTTTGGATTTCAGCTACCCAATGCGAGGGATTTGTGAGACCAGAAACTGGGTTTGAGCAGATGTTTCTACGAAGTTTTCTGGGGCATGGGTCTTTCTCAGAAAGAAGTCTCCAGCCTACAAAATAAAGTCCATAAATTGCCCAAAAATCTATCACTTCGCTGGTGAGTGCAGGTCATCTACAGTCAGCCTAGTCGACGAAAATGACAGCGGAGCAGTAAACCGGTTTAACGGATCAAGGGGCAAAGGAATATGTGTAAAACTGACTATAGAAGTTAGAAAGAAGAGAGGCCAGCTAGACTCAATCGCACTGGTTAACGTTACATTACCCGGTTCGATCAAGGAGAGCACATGCTGGTCAAATGCACAGCTGAAAAATATAGAATGACAGCGTGACAAGTGTTAGACGAGTTGCAGGCCTGTCTGTTAATAATTCGAAGAATAGTCAGACATGCAGGACATTTGTGTGATTGATCATAAGTCAACGCCGATTTTAAATGTCGTCGTCATTGAATTGATGGGATTCATCACCGACAATCAGGAGGATTTTTTGCAAAAATTAGCTGGTTGAGATGGTTGTCATCGGTACTCATGTGTTTTTATGAGACTTTCAAACACACATCAGGTGCCGTAAAGTTAACTGTGGTTGGCCATGCTGTTCCCGTTGCCTTGCCTTTCCGACAGATTCTGTTGGCCATATATAATAGGTGTTGGGAGGAATTAGGCCGGCTAGATCGAATTAACGACATCGCCCTGGTAGAAGAATCGATCATTCACATTGCAGTAACTGAAGAAGTCAGATGATATTCGTTTGTTTTGATCCGAATCCAAAGAACGAGGTACATCAAAAAGATTATATAAAGTATTATGTATATTTTCACATTTCGCTTTGTTTTTATACACAGTCTACATGAATTGTCCCTTAACAAAATGAACACTACTTGTTTGAATTGTTTTTAGTTAACAATACACTTTCGCCACGCGCAACTTGTCTCCTTGGTGTTTCTGCTCCACCTAGATCTGGATTGTCTACAATCAGCTATTCAGCAGCTGCACTTTGAAATGACTATTTGTGTTTATATCTTTTTATAGGGTCAGTCTCCGGTTAATTGATGAGCCAACGTATTAGCTTTCGTTAAACGTATGGCCAAAATTTTGTTTACTCTGCAGCCACTAACCTATAGTTCTCCCCAAAAATTTTGGTATTTTTATTCTTATTTCTCCTGTTTTAATTCCTATGCCTTCTGAAATTGAACATGAAAAAAATGCCTCGGAGAACACTGCCATGATTAAACTTCCTGAGTTTGTCGGTAGAGACACTAGGTTGTGGTATGCACAGATTGAAGTTATTTTTGACTTTTGGCGAATCCATTCACAGCACACTGTATAATTATGTCATCTCGAATTTACTTGAGACCGTGGCTGCGGAAGTTGCGGATATAATTTATGAGCGTCCAGCTGAGAACTCGTGCAATGTCATCAAGTCAGCCAGTATAAACAGGATGGCAGCTTCTGACGAGGAATACTTTCGCAAGCTCCCTGCCGGCGTCAAACTGGGAGGTCGCATTCTCTCACAGTTGCTTCTACACGTGACTCAGTTGTCAAACAAGCAGACTGTCAACGAACCGGTGTTGCGCGAGTCGTGGCTTCCGAATCTCCCACGCGAGCTCTATCACACATTGGCTGTTTTAGAGAAGGATACACTGTTGACTGAACTATCAGAGTTGGCCGACCGGCTGCACCACAGTTATGCTCCTCAGCAGGTGACCCAGTTGCAAGCGTCTTGCAGTCGCTACACCCTTTAGCAAGATGTCTTAAACCTGACAAATCAATTTTCACAAACGTCCATGCAGCCAATTACTCTGACGAAACTGCTAGCAGATAAACGATCACCAGCAACCAGACAGGAAACGATCAAGCCAATCAGTAGGAGCAGCTGCTGCTGTTGGCCCTTATTTATGTTGCCTGAATTATTTGTTCGACTGTTCAACGTCCCTCAATTTCCTCATTGATACGGGTGCTGATGGTAATGTTATTTCACCTACTGGTTGAAGACAACCTCAAACCGGTGTCGTATAATCTACAGGCCGCTAACAGCACCACCGTACAGACTTGTGGAGAGAAAATACTCAGTGTCAGCTTTGGTCTCCATCGACAGTTTTACTGGACCTTTACCGTTATAGATGTACAGCATCCAATTATTGACGTTGATTTTCCCACCTTCTTTGGACTCGTAGTAGATGTAAGGAGTCAAAAACGGTTGGACAACACAACAGTTTTGTGCGTACACGGAAAGTCCACAGCCATTACTTCCATGGGGTTACATTCGACCTTACCAGACAACAGTTTTGGAACTCTGTTTCGACAGTTCTGAGGCCTGACCACTCTATCAGGATCACCCACAAGTAAAACGGGATGTTTACCACTACAATATCTTTTTATTTGAAGAGCAATATACACAGCTTCGTTCAAGGGAAGAACAAGCGGTGACACCAAAAGTTAGGCACCTGTTTTTTAAAAGGTGAATGTAAAAACAGGCTGTCCGTCAAATGTGAGACGCTGCGTAGTTAGCAACACTGAACAAATGACAAGTCCTCTCACAAGAGTAGCAAGCGTTAATGAGCAAATCATCCAATGAAAAGTTATTTGTGTTGTATATAACAAACGGGTTTAGAATTTAAAGGAAAATGCATGAAAAATAACAACAACAACAACAACAACAACAACAACAACAAAGAAGATAGGTAAACGGTCAGTATTCACAAAATCCAAAAGGCTCTTCAGGGCACAAAAGTGCTATCACAGTCAAGGCTCACGCATCGGGACAGAAAATGTCCTTCATAATGAGACAACTGTCAGAGAGGTAGCAACAGTTAACGCCAGGTTCCCCGCATAAAGGTGTCGTAAGTTTTAGGGAACCTAGAACAGTCACTAGACATAAATCCGTGACTACAAAGGAGGGCAACCCCAGTCGAAGAATAGCATTACTTGAAGAAGGAAATATAATACCACGAAAAGAGATGATCACAGGTGAGTGAGAAACAGAGTTCACATCACAGCCCAAAGTATGGATGACCGATTGAATGGTGGCCTTATGAGAATCGGTCCCGTACTTCGCAATCTTGTCTGTCCAAGCAAATTGGCCTCGATAATCATCCACTATACTGACGTCAAGCACTACAGCAGCACCGTCACTGACCACGATGACATCGGGTTTGATGAACGAGTTCGCTGTTGGTACTCGCAGCTCCTCGAAGACTGTATAGCCCGAGTTGCGCAGTCGTTTCGCCAGGTCTTTGGCCACACGGTTGTGTCGGGCGCAACGCGCGTCATGGGGGATCCAGCATGATTGTAGAATATGAGCGAGGCTTTCCGGTTGACCGCAGTTGCCACGACAGAGAACTGAGTGGTCACTTCGGCCACCTAGTGAATTTCGGAATTTAGTCTTCAACAGATTACATCGGAGCTGGATGGCACGAATAAAGATTCTGAGAAAGATGCGATCTGGATTGAACAGCCAACGAATGGAGAGTGGAGATCGTGACACTTCCTGAAGACCGCGACCGTCAAACGAATGGTAGAGTTTATCCATCCACGCCGCATGGGCTTCCTCCTTGTTCGTCTTGCACACTTATCTGGAACAGGTCAGTATTTGACGCTACTAGAGAAATGGAATATTCTTAGTGAAACTGTGTCCCACAGTTCACCTCACAGAATGTTGAGGAGAACATGTACACATCTACCAACAATACGGGAACTCTTAAAATCCCAGTCACATATGGAACCAAAGTGTATAATGAGTGAAAATGACGAATCCAAAACCTATAGCAACACCACGACGGAAAAGACTGCGACCTACCGGTCGTACATGTAGGCGATAACATTTGGTTAAAGTACGTTCCAGAAAACCCACAGCAAATGACTGAAGGGGTGGTAGCGATTTACTGCAGCTATCGATTATATGAAGTGGAATCCAGAAAGAAGTGAAAAGGAGAAATCAAGCACATTAGAGAACTCGAATGGTGCGGGTAAAAGATATCTCGCAAAAACGAGGAAATATTATCAGGAACCAGAAGTGGATTATGTTGCGAAAACAGATAAGATGTAAAGAGACTGGGTTGGACGAACTCACCGATTCGCTGAAGGCTACAGCCAATGACTGCGAATAACCCGAGCAAACCGGCATGTTAGGACAGTGACCAATCCGGATACCATTCTGGTGTAGCATCGAGTTTTGTTCTGACGAGCAACGGACTAAGACAAGTTGTTTAAGTCTGTCAAGTCAAAATAGACAAGTGATAAATCGAGCCAACCTATGGGAAGACCAATACTTCGGCACTAAGTATACTTCATTTTACTGAGGTCCCCCGTCTAAAAAATGGAAATCCAACAAAAATTATATTAGCATTATGTCACGAGATCTGCTTCCAATTTCATTTCGAAAGATTGTGAACTTTAATGATTTTGGTCCAGTGTTGTAAATACTGTGACAAGTTATTAGCTCAGACAATCACGACACAACCGCACGCATCCCCGAAACACGGTCATCGTCAGCTAAGTATATACAATAATTTCTGGAAAGTACTGATAATCAGTCGAAAGGCAAAATGCACTCAAAATGTTACGACTGACCTGGACTTAATTACATATCTTCTATGGTATTGGGCGAAGTATTATTCAGAGGAGACAGCCGATCAATTGTTATAAGGATGTCAAGCACATACCAGCTTCGAATATCGATACACTTAAGACATATCGTTTGCCGTTAGCGTGAAACTTGAAGGCTTCGACTTATCTTAGATTTAGCACATCAATCCATATCGTAGAATCTATATTGTTTCAAAGATTCGAATAGCCCAATGGGTTTATTAGGAGTGAAAAGGTGCCTTGGCTAATAGCCTGTTTCTGATTATTCATCATCTGGCCAATTACATAATATTTTATATCATCATGGTTGTCAAGACAGCAAAATCAAAGGCAATTAGTCACATAATTACATCACACGGTTGTACATTGGAGGGCAATTAGATGACAAAATTGACCTCCTGAGATATCGAGTCGGTAACGGGCGGCCACGGTAACCGTAGGGCTTGTACACATTTCTTCTGAGCGCACAACTGTGGATTGTGCAACCGAATTCCGAACGCCTCCGCGGTGGTCAGAATACGAAATTTGACTCCTCTGGATTGACGACTTGGCAAGCGGTAACTGGGCTGGATAGCTACTTCTGGTGAAACTGGATTGCCTGAGTCAACAAGGTGCGCCAGAATTGTACTCGAAATCGACTTCATCTCGCCCTTAGTCAGCCATGTGGGGTGTTGCTCACGTATCCTCTGATAAAGGCGCTTGGTTGTGCGACCGACGTAACCTGCTCCACAGGAGCATGTGAAGGAGTAAACACAAAATGAGGTTACACATTTAAGCAACGTATCTTTGAGTTGTATGTGAACTACCGGGTCGGATCTGAACGAGATTCGCAGTTGTGCCGCGCTGTAGGTCTTTTCAATTGCGTAACTTATTCTACGGGTCACCAGTTCAGCCAACACCTCGCCTTTGTAGTCTAGCGTCATATAGGCCAACTTCTTTTCCGCAGATAGGAGCTTAACCTTCGGTCCTGTCAGTTTCATATGTCTACCTACGAAGTTTACAGGATAGGCGTTCTCCGCGAAAATCCGCCGTAGAAACACCATTTCTGCATCAATCATGTCATCAGTACATATCCTCATAGCTCTGTAGGTTAAACTGCGAGCGAGGTTTTTCTTCTGTTTCAGGGGTACGTAACTGAGAAGGTGAGTGTGCTGGCAGTTTCAAGTCCCCTTCCTGTGAATACTCCCCTGAGGTGAACCGTCTGTATGACGATTCAATGGTATATCCAAAAAGGATATTCGTCTATCTTTCTCAGCCTAGAGTGTAGAGTTGAGATTAACGTGTGCTGTGTTCACCTCAAGAAGTAGGCTATTCAGAGAACGCCTGTCCTGTAAACTTCGTAGGTAGACATATGAAACTGACAGGACCGAAGGTTAAGCTCCTATCTGCGGAAAAGAAGTTGGCCTATATGACGCTAGACTACAAAGGCGAGGTGTTGGCTGAACTGGTGACCCGTAGAATAAGTTACGCAATTGAAAAGACCTACAGCGCGGCACAACTGCGAATCTCGTTCAGATCCGACCCGGTAGTTCACATACAACTCAAAGATACGTTGCTTAAATGTGTAACCTCATTTTGTGTTTACTCCTTCACATGCTCCTGTGGAGCAGGTTACGTCGGTCGCACAACCAAGCGCCTTTATCAGAGGATACGTGAGCAACACCCCACATGGCTGACTAAGGGCGAGATGAAGTCGATTTCGAGTACAATTCTGGCGCACCTTGTTGACTCAGGCAATCCAGTTTCACCAGAAGTAGCTATCCAGCCCAGTTACCGCTTGCCAAGTCGTCAATCCAGAGGAGTCAAATTTCGTATTCTGACCACCGCGGAGGCGTTCGGAATTCGGTTGCACAATCCACAGTTGTGCGCTCAGAAGAAATGTGTACAAGCCCTACGGTTACCGTGGCCGCCCGTTACCGACTCGATATCTCAGGAGGTCAATTTTGTCATCTAATTGCCCTCCAATGTACAACCGTGTGATGTAATTATGTGACTAATTGCCTTTGATTTTGCTGTCTTGACAACCATGATGATATAAAATATTATGTAATTGGCCAGATGATGACTAACCGAAAACAGACTGTTCGCCAAAATCTATATTGTACTAACAAATATTTGGATTAACATGCATGGTACTTTAATCTAAATTCCATACAGAGCTCACTAAAGATGATCAAGTACAAGGTTTACAAGCAACCGTTTTTGAGATAAGTGGAAGGTAAGTATGACCGGTCTGAAAAATACTGCCAGAATTTCACGTATCATAACGGCTTTTGTTCTAACGTTCTCAAGCTAGTCACAAGACAATGTGTGTGGAATACGTTTATGTTGTAATGTTTATTTGACTTCAAATGTTTTGTCATCTTGCTCGACTCAAAAGTTGAAGCCAAATTCTTATTTCAAATACAAGCGTGTGTAGCCGAAAACAGTCCGAAATTTCTTTCCAAAGTCTTCCCTGAATGATTCATCTGAATGTATGAATTGGTAGTAAATTTTTCATACTAAATGCTAAACGGCAACGACCTTAATTCTGTCTTTTTCTGTTTGTGATCAACTGGAACTTGTCAAAGAGCATTCTGTAGTAGTTTGAGCACTCAATACGATTGTCCACCACCAGTTGTCATTCATGCCTCCACCAGTGCATAATTATTTCAGTAACCCGATAATTTGCCAACAAACTCTCATGAGGAAATTTTTGGTCGCACTTCTTTAAATCTTAGCACAACTGCTGTTCACGATTTTGCACAATATCGACCAACTGTACTCATGAAATCAATTAAAAAACTGTATGATTTGTTGAACACCATGCAGGTTGTTATGATGAAGTAACAAGATATCGTTACGCTTAACGGAAATGAAACGATACATTTAATTGAATATGCTTTGAATCTTTCAAGAACAAAATTATTGTTGAGAATACTGCATTATTTTATCACCAAAGTTGTTGAACAAAATTCGGCAAAAAATGTGAAGGGAGTAGATATTAGCGACAGTTGGCTAGGATACACCCCAATTATCTTCTACTAGACTGTGTAATTACCTAACCATCAATTAGTAACTACATCATCCAGTTATTTCTGTTGATAATCTTTATGCAAACTATCTTTCCTCGAATTCAGATGCCCAGATAAAATTCACGTTTGCCCTTCAGAAAGGAAGTTGTAGTCTAGCGGCACAAATAGTCTCAAAACAGATTATTCAAGAGGATTGCACTGAAAATGCTCAACAATAAAACCTCTACGCAGTCAGGTAGTAGGTAATCCATCTCTGGGTTATCGTTGTTGACTAACTCCGGGATCCCATATGCAATTATAGATTACTATTAAATAGTTTGATAGGAAAACCTGGGTTCGTTAACATGAGTAGTACGACGATACTGTCTTTAATTTACAGTCAAAATGGTAGTTGTTTAAGCACGTCACTAATCGTTTGCATGTATTTGAGCACACCTTAACAAATCACAAACTCGTAAGTGAGAAAAACTATTTAACTTCTGTGGTTTAAGAAGTAAGCAGGTATACTTTCAAAGCAAGCCTCAGGGAATAAGGTAGTGGAATATAGTCGTACGATTTCTGCACTATTTTTGGTAAACGCTAATAATGCCAGTTTAGTCTTACACAACCTTCTGATCCATTTTGGGGCTTCAGATCGATCGACTGGCAGTGTCAAGGTCGAATTCAAAAGCATGACCAATTCGTTACACACTCACATCTGTCAAATACATGAGGTATTGTGTTCATCCACTGTTGCTTAATTCTACTTTGCCTAACATCTTAACTTATCACGTGGCCATACAGAAACCTCAGAATCAACCACTTCTGTTTTAAGGAGCAGACTAGAGAAGTTCTTTCTCTCAGCCATTGGGTATAAGGGTTAACTGTAGAACAACAGATTGAAGAAACAAATCGACGGATGTCATTGTGATCCTCGGCCTTCATAAAAATTTCTGGTAAAAGTAAGTTGTTCAGCCAGCTATCCTGTCAGCATATAAACAAACATGAAACATGACAGTCCGGATTTTTTCGAAAACAAACGACTTTTCAAACGACGTGTCAGCATTGCGGCAGAGCCGTTCGATCCGGAAAAATTCGATGAACTTGAGATAGATAATGATATTGTTGTGCATGAAAAAACGGATGAACAACGTAAACTATTAAAAGAAGTATGTAAAACCGTCGTATTGTTTCGCGGTATGGATGATGAAGAATTGGATCGTATGATTGAAGTGATGTTTGCTCGTACGGTTCAACCAGGTGACAAAATAATTGTACAGGGTGACGATGCGGATAATTTCTACGTGATTGAACAAGGAACTTTTCATGCGTTTGTCAAAGACGAAAAAGGCCAAGATAAGCAGGTGTGTGTCTATACGAACGAAGGTTATTTTGGTGAATTAGCGCTTATGTACAATGCTCCTCGTTCAGCAACTGTCATAGCGCAAACTGACGGAAGAATATGGTGCATGAGTCGGAAAGCGTTTCGCAAATTTGTGTTATCACATGCCTCTAAACAGCGTCGTGCGTTTGTGAAAATATTACATTCCGTCCAAATGTTGCAAGAATTAAGTCCATATGAACGCATGAATCTTGCGGATGCATTGGTCAAAAAAACATTCCAAGATAATGAGTGCATTATTCGCGAAGGGGATCCAGGTGTGGAGATGTTTTTTATTATGGAAGGAAGTGTAACTGTAAAGAAAAACGATGGAACAGGTAGTGGTAACTCGGTTACGATTTCCAAATTGGGTGTTGGTCAGTATTTTGGAGAATTAGCTCTTCTGAGTGACCAGCCCAGAGCAGCTTCGGTTTACGCGAATGGCAAAAGTGTACTCGCAGTTTTAGATGTGGAAAGCTTTGAACGATTGCTCGGACCGTGTGTGGCAGTGATGAAGCGTAACACGAGACAGTACGGTTCGGCAGTGGTGAACGAAAATAATCAAAAAATAATGTTATGAACTCGAAATCGAGGGCGTCTATATTTCAGCTTTTAACAACTTCCGGGTGCTTCAGCTTTGGATGTAACCCCTTTTGAAAACCGTTGAAATATTTTATGTGAGGGTGAATTCAATGTACCTGTGTTCATGCTGATGCAGCATAATGGTGAGGTACTGTATCTGTAAGAAGAACAAATCATTAACGCCAACTTTAAAAAAGAGTATTACTCAGTCAATTACATACTCGCTGTATTTTTTGAGAAACCAAGGCGTCGTCTTCTCTTTTACTTTGATCGCGTTCTCGGTTTGTACCACTCAGGAAAGCATGCCTGTTCAGTATGTCAAACGGTCCCAGGCACTTTGCCAATCAGAAGCATACCATGATTTATTGTTACCATTTGACATTATAAGTGGTATATGAAACGCGCTTTTAATGTTGGCTAAGTGGTCGATTTTATCTGCGTAGACAAATGAAGTCGTTCACGATGGGGTTGGTCACTGTAGATCGAGTTTGTCTTCCCGGCCAGGACACTCGCAACTCACAGAGTCGGTGACTTGAGACGTTAGGTGAAATGACGACTAACCGAGCTCAGTGGCGTGAATGTTGTCGTTGTTTGACCGAATGGTCTGTGAAGTGGGTGCACCTAATGAAGCGGGGCAGTGAAAGCCGTAAAGGAGGTGTCTTGTTGATGACGCCTTACTTTCACTTACAGCTCAGTTGTTTGTTTGCAAGGTGTAGGCCTCTTGATGCTGTACGTTTGAATATAAAAGTAGCTATTATTTTTTAGTGGTTAGGTCTCTTCTCCCCTCTTTTTAAATCTTCTCTTTCTACATAGGTCTTTTTCCTTCGTGGTTGTGTGGCACTTAATCATCAGTATGAACCGCTGGTGTGTTGCTGTCTACGTTGATGATTATGGTTATATGCTAATCCCGATAAATCATACGGTGTTTTATTTCTTGCGAGTCCTTAGAAATTTGCTTCATTATCTTCAATTAAATGATGACACAAAGGTTTTTTCTATCCAGCCTTCCACCAGGTCAAAACGTATCCTTGCTACGAAGGAGTCAAGTTGATGCCCAAATAATCATGTAAACCGATGAGCATTGTTGACACGTTCCACAAATATTAGTGTGGTGCAAACATAATTCAAAGATGTCGATCTTACTATGATTATAGTGTTGTGCGCACCGTCTGCGTTGATTTAAAAACGTGTGCATGCCTTCAAACGACATTTTCCTGCTAGTGTTCGCAGCCAAAAAGTTCAAGCCGGCCAGTCACTTAATTCGAATACACCTTGTTAACTCGTAGTAAAGAAAATTAACGAGAAAATTTATGAAGCGCATGAGGTGGTGCATAAGTAAATTGACAAAAACATAGTTTATTCGGCATCGATCGGCAAGGCATCAGTCTAATCCTCAAAAGTGACTTTTTCACCCACATGTGAATGTTCCTATGACCCACCATCTTTGTTCATTCATTGGTTGTCCTCCTCCGTGTTTTACAGTTATCTGAAGAAAAGCGTCGCTACCTAATACCTCGAGGAGAGACGGACCAATTTCGAACGCCAACTGCTAACAACCCAAAACAACTACAAGTTTTGCAAGACGGTCTGCTCCATCTGCACTTTCCTGAGATCTAGCTGCAGATGATACATCTTCCCAGGCGCTGACAAGTAAGCCAAAGTTTGACCGAGTGTCAAGACCAGCAGTGGTGCAGAAAGCCGCCAGATAGTCAGACAATGGCTACAGATTATGAATAGCGAGGCTACTCCACCGAGTAGAGTGGGTTACATTAGCGTACCAGAGATAGGATGTGGTTACCACCAGCACCTTCAGTTAGAGGCCAATTGGTGTGGCGCCGTTCCGTCGTCGGTGAAATTTATTCTGTATGTTTTCATGAAACACATTAAGAATGCTTATCACCAACGCTGGTATGAACAGTACTTTACTCGTCCATGCAAATTCACCTTCAGCCTGATCAGAATTTACTGTAACCCGAACAGCCATTCATCTCAAAGCGACGCGGTAAATCCTACGAGGAAAACATATCAAAAAGATTAGATTGCTAAAGACAAAGCTTATCGGAAGAGCTGTGGATGTTTTAGTTACAGTCAGGTCATTCAATGACACGTTACCGCCTCTGATAACGTTTCCAACAAATGACAGCTGACTACGAGATTCCCCGCCCGGTAGCCGTCACCAACCCACACTTCTCAACTGAACAGTCATGGTTTTCACTTTTGGTGACCACATTGTGGCTTGACTACACCAGGGTTTAGCAAGCTGTTGATGTACGGCATAGTAGACGATCAGCCGGCATAAGAAGCACTTGTCCGAAATATCAGAGACCGTGTAAGATAATTATTTGTCTAACTGATTAGGCATCTGACGAATTTTGTAGTAGGCGCTGGCGGTCTACAGCGTTGCTTATACCGTGAAACGAACTGAAGGTGTTCTGTGGTCAGACTAGTGTGTGCTTGTATGTAAACGAACACCCGACCTTCTCTGCTGTTATGGTAAGGTGGTCAAGATTGTGTGCAATTTTGATCCGGATGCTTTGCTTCCTGAGATCTCGAGCCTTCCAGGGTTTGCCATATCAGACAGGCTAAAGTGGAACAGCCAGTCAAGAAGCAGTTACGGTCATTGACTTGTGTGTTGCGGGAAAGATTGTGCAATGGTACTTAGGCAGTGAGGCACAAATCTCTCTGTGCTCGGCAGAACCGCGTTTATAGTTGCAACACTGCTGTCTTCTGCTTACAGAAAGAAGTGGTTAGAAAAGTTACCCCCCAAACATGGGTTACTGAGATCGCACAGCGTATGACATGACCGTCGACGTATTATCCTGCACAACACCTCATAAACTTGATGCAGTTTATAATACACAAACTGGGAGCAACGGTAATCGGAATTAGTCGTCAGCGACTGTTATAATACGTCCTGGGGCTCGGTTGTCCCCTCAAGACCAAATGATATGGACTTGAGTTACTAGCTCTAGGAAAGGTATCGCAAGAAAACCTTCGTCCGTTTTATCCCACGTGTTAAATTGTTGAGTAAACTGTAGCTGTGTTTCAAGTCGCCGACATGAAACGTGTCTGCCCCTTCAAGATATGTAGGTTAGTACGTGGAATATCCGTATGCTGCCGAAGCGATACAACATCAGACGGCCACAACGTCTCACAGTGCTCATTATGGTAGGACGGGGCCCTTACAGCATTGATATGGCAGCCTTTCTGTGGGGCAAGTCATGCATGCCGAGACATACATGCCGAAGTGATGTAACGCGCCTTTTCCTTGCCAAACGTTCTAAT
>LUCH01000002.1:349612-375197 GCA_013368495.1 Paragonimus heterotremus | reverse complement strand
TGCTAGTTGGTCCGACGTGCCCCTCAGTGTTTCTTCTGATTTCGTCAGCCGTCACCGAGGGCCTGACTGGTTTGCAATGAGGACTGATTTTGTCAGCCGTCACCGATGTCCTGATTAGATTGTTTTGATGAATTTGCCTCCTAACACGAAGTAAGCTACAGAAGCAGACACTGGGTACACCTCCTGCTCGATAGGGGTTTTAGGAGAAGCGAAGTCTGTTTAGCAGTCGCTTGCTGCATCAGTTATTTGGGAATAAGTGGATCACACGCCATCAACCCTCACTTCATTTCCATGCGCCAACGACTCGGTTTAGGTAATTCTGACACATTCCTTAGTGTTCATGATCTAACCAGCTGTCACATCGATGATAAATAGAACCAGCTGTAAGAACTTCTATCCTCCACTATCCGCTAAATATCGATAAGTGACAGACTGCTTGTTGTGAGCGATTTCAATGCGCCAGTTTCGTGACGATCATTCGGATTGATCTGTGGTCCCCAGATCCTACAGAATTGGTGCAGTCGTCGCCTGTCCTACCTGTGTGCTACTCACATTTCGGTTATCAAGTGAAATCACGTGAAATCGCAACGTGGACTCGCGCACCTATCGGTCACCACCATTTGCTTACTGACGCGACAGTTGGATAGTGAGACATCAGTGAAGTGCGTATCATGTGTATGGTGGGCGGGATGTAATGTAGGACTGATCGTAGACTGGTCGGCACCAGGATGTCTATTAATGCTTGCAAGTCTGTACATTTCTAATCAACTAAACGGCACCGAAAACCAGATAATAAACGACTGGAGAACTCAAGCATGACGACAGTGTTCCAACATTTCGTCTGAAAGACGATCACACACATGTCCTCAGGCGACATGTCAAGCAGCAGGTGCCTGCCGCAGACATCGCCAGTAATGACCGGAGTGGCAAGACGACAACGATAAAGCAATAACTAGCTTGATACTAGAAACAGCTGAAACGTTTATTGTTTTCAACGTGAACTAGAGTAATGACGGCAGAAGGGCCACATTCCGGGACGTCCGGTGTCAGTTAGCAAAACAGCTTCATCGAATCAACGACTAGTAGAAAAACCATGATGAATTTATATTAGACTCTGCTGAACGCAAATAACACCCAAATTTATCATTTACCTAGAGCCCATCCGTCCAGTTTATTAAAGCGCTGGCTCACAGGGACTAGAGAGTTTCATGCACACAACTAGAAGACATCGAGAGTCTGGCGTAAGCACTTTGGTAGCTTACTAAAACGGCCAGCTACCTTTGACTGGGAGGTCATGAATAGTCTGCCACAACAGGATATCAAAGCTTCGCTTACTACATCCAAGTTTTTGACAAAGATTCAGAAAACAATTATATAACTACAAAACGGAAAGGCTGTGACAGAAGGTCGGTTGTCACAGGAACGTTTCAAGATGGAGTTCTAGTTTTGGAACGTGCATTGCTTCAGTCGGTTCATTGCATTTAGGAGCTGAATGTAGTCACTTGAGAGTTTAATTATGCCCTCATTTTACTTATGTTTAAACGTATGGGTAACAAGCAACTCATCGAAAATTGTGGGGGCCGCATTTTACTCACTTTCAGTGGAAAGATCTCTGCAAAAATCTTGCTGAGCCGACTCAGTACGTAAGTTTTGGGGAGCAGTGTGGATTTCCGGTGAGTTACAGTACAGTTTACAGGCTGCTACCATTCGATAAAACCAGGCAAATTACGGTGAACTCATCTACTCGTGGTATGATATCATTGTGAGTTCTACCAAGGCGTTTGACACTGGGACATTGTGGACCATGCCCGGTATGTTTGGAATTCCAAACAGGTTCGGTAATTTAATCACTATGTTGCATGTGTGTACGAAGGCGAAGGTGGAGTGGTGCCGATCAGATTCTGATGCTCATGACACCGTTACTAGCATGAAACAGAGCTGACGTAACCCCAAACCTTGTTGGTTTATGTTCTACCGCATTGCTAACAGCTGCACTTTAGAACGATGATAGCCGTTACATATGTAATGTCGAAACAACTGCCTTCTTTAGACACCCTTCGATTGGATGTGACAACTTGACAATCTGTCTGCTTTGCATTATATTGGCTACAGTTCCGAGTCGTCTAAATATTCCATCAAAGTAATACGATCTGATATGGTAACACTTGTTCCATGTCTCTGCATTAGCTACGGGCCTTATGTGCCCACCACTGTAGTGTCATGTCGTCGATTACTAACTTTAATTAGTGGCGACGTTCAAGCTGAATGCCGCTCAAACAGTCGTCTACTGAATATTCAACATTTTGGTGAATGAGTCATATTTGTATACGGAGGTAGGTATAAGTGTCTTGTTACATCATTCTCAATTTTCACCGTACATGAACCATTAGTATTCCTTGTGTGCCCCCTTCAAAGAACCGGATTAAGGTTTCTGCCATTTCTTTGTCATAATCTTGAAATGCAATACAGTCCGCTAGACTACTTTGCAACCTTTACTGTCGTCATGTCTAAGCAGAGTGCATTTGTGTAAACAAATCTACGGATTTTTTCAACATCTCTTATGAATTTATGGTTTATTTATCGGTGTTCTTTTACTCTTTAATCTTTGGGTGAAGACGATTTCGACCCTTCAGGAGAACATCATATCTCTAGCAGTAATTGGCGGATTACTGTACCCAGTGGATTTCATCTGCCTGACTATAGTACTGGTCTGATCGACTATATTACGGATCACTGTTTTACTAAGAAAAAAATGTGCTGTGAAACACTATACAGTGCACGACGCATTTAGCCATTATTCACAAGTAAGCGTTAACCGGATATAATATATAAAAAAAACGTTGAGAATGAAGATCGACTATTTATTGCACAGAATCCAAAAATGATCTCGATAATGTTGTAAACGGCGTTGGTAAGTGTAGATCGGTGCGTTCCAATTATATGATCTTGTTCCAGCATGATAAAGTCGTCAAGATCAAGTTGTGCGCGGCTGCTGACGGTAAACTGAACTAAGGAGAGTGATCCAATATAACTCAACATCATCCAAGTCAGATAGAGGGTGCAGACAAGTAGATACACACACAGATCTAATTAGTCACCTCACGGTAAACAAGTCCGACGTGCCTTCGGTGTAATGAAATTGTCGATTCTTAACCGCTATTTGAAGTATCTACCCTTACAGTCTGTACAGTCCTACGAAAGTCAGGCTATGAACACACCATACATGCAAACAGTGCGTTACTCCCCCTACTCCGCCCAGCCCAATTTGATCATTACTCACACTGTAAATTTGTTGATCCATGAACTGAGGAAATTCGTCCCCATCGTTTCCATTCCCTATCTTTCCCACTAACATGGCAATTTTTCCCACCTTCTTACCCACCCCGTTTTATTTTATTGAAACAATGTGTCATTAAATGTCCGCGGCGGTAGTAGCCATTCTTGCCCTGGCCTAATGGCTTGACGAGTCACCTTTGACCTTGCTGGTCCGGCTGAAAAACTATTGATTTTGCTGGACGAGACAATCGTTGCGAATGATTGAGGTTTGTTTTTTGTAATTACTGATGCATTCCCTTAATAATACCGTAGAAATTGTCAGATCCAAGCGTGGCTTCATTGTGGGGATCCATTTTTGGGCTACGCATAACCCAACGTTCAGACATGGATCGTCACACACATGTATCAACATGTTATCCTAGTTAGTAATCGCCTAACCAAAACCACTATGATACGAATGTTTTGCAACCACGGAAACAAAGAACGTTCATACACACACTGACATGACTTAACAATTATGGTTCGTACACGGGGACCAACAGACGGTATTAGGGTAGGTGTGTGTTACGGGGTGAAATGAAATCATTTCTCCTATGTACCATCTTCGGAATCAAGACAGGTTATTTTCAACTTTTACACATTTTCTATCTTAATCGACTACTTACGAAAGCACTGGATCGTCTCTTCTTTTTACGGGATTAGTCGTTCGATCCACAACCGAGAAGAAGAAGAGACGCGGCAACACCGTTCATCAGAAGGACTAGTAGACAATGAGTCATAGAGGCATTAAATTTATGGGCCGAAACGATTGCCATACATGGTCGACAAGACGCGAAGCATTTCAGATGAGACGATCAAAGGTGGCAGCTAGACGTAGAGCGAATCAAATGAAACTGTCATATACGGCAATAAGGGAATTAGAACAAACCACGTTACGGCGGGTATTTCGAAGCAAAAGCGAGCAAACTACAATCCAGAAAGCGCACAGAAGTCCAACCGCACAGTTTCACTCCGATTGATTGGGTGGAACCATACCAAAGCCCATATCCGGGCTGGATGGATCAGTCTATATTGCGTGATGCGTCCTGGCAGCTTTGCTAGGAGATGCGATTCCTAACAGAAATCTTCCCCGATTCGTTCAGACCTAATGCTCAGATGAGCGTACTTTCACTGTGATGTTTACGAAGCGCTTCTGACAGTTGGCTCTGGCTCACATTAGAAATGAGGCCTAGGTGACCGCAAATATATCCTCAAGTAACCCGAGTCCCATAACGTTGTTGATAACATCACTAATAAATGGGGTAAACTGAGTACTGTATCCGGTGAATGAGGTGACTGGCACTATGGAATTTCGTCCCAAATTGAACATACGGTGTTATGGACTGCATCTGAAGAGATACGGACCTCAAAAACAAGATGAAGCTGACGAAGGGGCATAAAGGTGATATTTTACTTTGATTTTCAAAATGTGTATGCAGGTTCATTGTCCCACTCTCCAAATGTCGATCATTCAACTCATAGAAATTATGGGGAGGCCAAACACAGACCATCTCAGTCTTATTGTGGTGGACTGTCAGGCAAGAAGTGCGAGTATTCCAACACTCGGCCGAACACCTCAACACGGGAGAGGTGCGTTTAAAAACCCACAGCAAGCGGACGGAGGATAGCGTGTGCGACCGGATGAGTCATCGCTCGACCGGATCGGACCAACGGGCGAGACGTGGCAGCCAAAATAGGATGGATGACCAAATTGGAGGCGTGATTATTCCAACACTCTCAGGAATATCTCGACACGGCTGTTGAGTATGGTCAAAGCCCACAGTGGATAGACGGAGGAAAACACGAGCTACCGGATGAGCCGTCGCCCAACGAAATCGGATCAACGGACGAGAAATAGCAGGCAGAAAACCCTCGGATAGAAGGCGCCGATCACACACCTAAACCGGGTAGACGTGCACCCGACGTGCGAGCAGAAACCGGGGGTGGTGTGGACTGGAATTCTGATTCAAAATCGCAAGCGCGCGTGCGGCATGGAAACTAGTGAGTTGGACAATAAAGATTGTGTTTTTTGAACGCCTTTTTGCTACAGTATGAGTGTATTGTGGTCAGATTGCGCAGACAATCATAGATGAGCAGTTTCTATCTAACTTGAGGGTTATAACGACAGAACCACACCCGCTACTAATCTTTGGATGTTTCAACGCGGCTGACATGCACTGAGTAACAGAATCAGCTTGTGCAAGACGCTTTGCAACAGATCTTTTGCTGTTTCTTTATAACACCATGTTCACTCACCACTTAAGATGCGGTTGACGTGTTGTAACAGGAAAGTCCGCCTATCTGCTTGATGTAATGGTTAGCAGATGTAAGTAAACAGGTTGGTTCACTTAGTAGTGGAACATTCTAGAGTGCCCGGAATCCAAGGCGGCACTACAACTATGTGCAATCTAAACCCCTGTTGAGCGGAGAACTAAGTAACCCCAACCTCTCCGACGGAACCTTTCTTAGTATAAGGACAAGTTCGGATCTATATAACACTGTTAAGCATGTAATGTTTCCAGGTATATATATATATATATATATATATATATATATAGAAAAGAGTTTTCGACTTCGCTGTCACTCACACAGACATAAAGCAGGAAGGTTGACATGATTTATTGCGCACTCGCCTCTAACCACGAAATGTTTGCCCACATTTTGACTGTAGAATTGCGGACTTCATTCTCTCTCGCCTAACATTATCCTCAGTAGTTTATTTGGTTTTATTATTATTATTAGTAGTAGTAAGTGGTGGGGATTTTGTTGATATAATTTGAACATCACTCAACTGACTGCAGTTATCGCATAAACAGACATTCTGGTTAGCCCCTTTCGAACACCAGCAATATACTATAGTTTCGCTGTTGTTGGCACTGGTCAGCAGTGCATATCCTTGTCATGTCCGCGACGAGGGCTCTGACCATGCATTCACTAGGCAATTGTATACCACAGAATCACTGAGATCGCTTGGGGCACTACTGGATAGGTTACACTAGTTTACACCACTTCGCATGGGATTAAAACGGTTAGCACACTAACCATAAATATGACTAGCCTGACAGAAAATCAATCTGTGAGCAGAAACACACTGGCCAACTGTCGTCACATTGCCAGCGGCCAATGAAACCTATAAGAATATATTGATGATTGGATAAAACGACATCGGCCATTTGCAGCATTGAGAACTAGGCCGTAACCGAAACTGGCAATCGATTTCAAAGCCCTGTTCTGATCAGCTTGACAGAAAAAATTATTAATCAGAGTCGAGTTTTTTTTCTAGAGCCTGTCCTGATCTGGTTGATAGGAGAGTCGTCGGTTCCAGTTGGCATGATAGTAGTTTGGTATCTTGCGTGCATCTAATGATTTTTGATTGTCACTGGGTATCCCTCTTTCATTGGACCTTTTAATCACCTCCTGTTCAATACACACTCAATCAATAGCCAGCTGTAGTCTGCCACTTGTTGCGTTGTGATTGTTCTGTATGGGGCAGACGGTGGTTAGGTTTATAGTCTGCGCATTCTCCTTTAATTTTCTATTCCACAGTCTTTCCGCTACTAACCATGCAAAGACGAAACAGTCTCCCGACTCTCCCTATTTTTCTTCACCGTCCCACGTGTGCAAAAAGATTTTTAGCTTTATATAGTCTGTAAATGTCCTAGGAACGTTATACTTCTCTTATCAATCCCACAAGAATGCTGAGTGTTATACACTGCCCAGCGTTTTGATAACGATGCTATAAAACATCACGTCACAGTGCATCAGTGGTGCGGCAAACTTAAAAGCATAGCATAACCTGTCTCAGGTTCTGTAAAAACAATTTTAGGTTCTAGTCAGTTTCTTATTAATTTAGAAGAGATTCGTTTGAGAAAAAGCCCGATTTCGACGGGATTCGAACCAGCGACAGAAACAACATGCTTAGACATGACGAATGCTCTACCAGCTGAGCTACGAAGCCACGCCGGGTGTTCAGAAATTTCACACTGGGACCTAGTTACTTACCCAATCAACTACGTCATATGGAATCCACCAAATGATCCAGCCGATTGGCTGCCCAAGCAGTTTCGTTCGTGAATACGATTTTTATTATTCATTATTCGATGAGGCGGCTACCGCGATAGAACATTCCGTTGAGGAAAAATCGTATGGTTACCTTCCTAAGTTGTACTCACGTGCGTGTGCTGGTTCCAGTTTCTGAGTTGCCTCTCAAAAGCCAAGACATTTACTGGGAAACTTGTTAACAGTCAAGTGTTATCGGTCATAAACCATCTTGGCCAGAATGCAAGGACGAGGGGGCCGAACGATATGGTCTTAAATGTACGTACACTTCCGTGCTGGTTAGCCTGGCTGTGGTAACAGTCGTGTGCCTGAGCCGCTCGCTAATCCGACTTGGTTAGGAGGCCTGTTGTTAGGTAATTTTTATATCCTGTGCATCAAAACAACAGTCAGTCAGTAAAATGCCACATGTATTGTAACGGGTAGGCTAAGGGTGGGCAACATAAATATACAACCGTGGGATCCAGATGCCATCCAGAGCATGAATCAACATGCATCGATCGTCCTAACTAAGTAGTCACATGAGTGATCAGGCAAGTCAGTAAAAATTTTCACAGGCACATATGCAGAATGGCAAGCATCTGGTCAGTGTTCGAACACATTACGCGTGGGGAGATGCACGTGGGCACAGCCTAGCCCAGGCTGTCAGCACGCATAATGGGTCCTAGGGTACAACAATGAGGCACGGACATCATGTTATTTGACTGCTTGCTCCGGCATTCACATGGCACTGGAGGATCCAACTTTTACAAATAGAGTAGCAATTTCGCAGGTCTTGTCAGGTTGCGAGTTGGATTGAATAAGTGCGCTATTAGTAGTGTACCATCTCTGTCTTCTGTGATCTCTTCTCCCAACTTATCCTAATTCACAGGTTAAGCACGGATGGTTCGAGGTACAAAATGCTTGGTCCGGACATTCGTTCGAAGTAGCGGAAATCATCTACATAACAGAAGCCTTGAAAGCAAAAGTCATTTTTCAAGAACAATCGCCAGAAATATGTCGTTCGCATGAATGCAAAGGAATGAAGTAAAGTTATTCCTAGTTGACGTCAAAAGTAGGCAGTTTCTATTTAAAAATTGAAATTAAGTTCGACAGCAGATGATAAAAATTTGTTTCCACTTTTTTTTTACAATTTTGGAAATTTACTTTTTTTTCTGTATGGACGTGACAAAGAAAAACAGTGATGAAAGTTTCACATTTCTAGAACTCTTTACAATCACCACCACTACCCTAGAGCATAGATCTAATTCTTTTGATAAAAACTCACAGGATAATAAACGATGACAAAATGTAAGCGAATAAACAGAACAGACATGAAAGAAGTTAGAAGATGAAGAAGAAAATTATTTCGCAAACAATAACTGTGGGACTTTATAACTAATATGGAAGTTGATGCAAATTTTGTGGCATCGTTAACGACTCTGATTGCCGCTGAATTCAGTTTAGTAGGTTATCAAATATTATAAAGACTACGTTGAGTTTGATATTGTTTATGTTGTGTACGGAGTAGGAATTGAACTAGACAAAATCAAAACTTATCCCAAATGAACTCTCATCATTAGCATTTGTATGTATATAATCTAGGATAGTAACATCCGAAAGCATGTATAAATAATTCCCAGAAGTCAGTGCTTGTAAACGTGTCATCGCTAGAATCTGTATCTGCACACATATTCTATCGTGGCCTATAAAGCCGTATATGATATCTGTCAAGGTTCATATACACGTTTACTCATAGGGTCAATATAAAATGTGCAGAATAAACACACAAATGGTCGAGTGGCCACACTGGCTATATTTGCGGTTTACCGGTCACCGACCAAGACAGGAATGTCTCAGAAATGTGTACCAGATGTTATTCTCATAATTGGAATGTCTGTCAGAGAAATCGACAAAAGTGTATCCGCTTCACATACACTGCAGGAGTGATTATTATTTCGTCAGATCTTCCCAATGGCAGTGAGGAGGGACGGATGACTGATCTGGTCTCACATTCTCGTCCCATATGAAAAGGTTAACAGGTACTCTGTGAGTGGTACCTATCAGCAGTCATTACCACTCTTCAACACGTAACCGCAACGTAAAGGATGTACCACCTTTGTGTTAATGGCATCCAGAATGCCCACAAATTCCACTATGTGGCTGTTCTTCAAACACAGAGTGAAACAAAATCGATAAAATCAAAAGGGCTTACGTCACAGTCGTGGGTTCATCGACTACTGTTGTGAGCCATGAAGGAGGATGACGTAGGGACCAACAATCCGGAAAACCAACACAAAATATGTTTCAACACGACAACAAACAAACACAGTCATTTGTATATAACATTTATCTCAGGACGTCACGGTTGCAATGGGTGCCACTGCTCAGTTCCAGCATGTATAGAGAGCCATTTCATGCTCAACTTTGCTCCAATGGTTCTTCCTGTATTTAACCTTCGGTTAATTCAGTATCCAAATGCATGCTCATGCCTCATTACTGAGTAGTAGTGTGAGTAGTGTAGTGCGATCGCTTGTCCCCACTACACTGTCTTCAGTTTGTGACAGATTGTGCAGCAGCGATATTTATCAGACAAAAACTGAAGTATTTTTTGATCTGGTCAGTTATGAGCGCTGTTCGTTTTATATCAACAAAAATTCTTTAATATGATTGAGAAATAAAACGATTAATTTGCGTTAAAATGTAAGTCGCTGGGTAATAAACGCTCGGTGTTTAGTTCCACTCAATGCTTCCTTGACTAATATTTGTCAGAAGAGCGGAGATAAGGTGGTCTTCAAAACTAACATTACTTGGAGGGTTATGCAAAAATGACCATTAAACTGTGGTTTTCTCATTTGTCATTGAGTTTGGGGTTACGGCAATAAATTTATCAATCTTGGTAGATCGAACGCATCGCAAGTTTGCTTCAATGCGATACTGAAGTGACGTGGTATACATTCTCTCTATTAGTTTGAAAGCAACTTAAGTAGGTTACAGTGAACAGGTAATGAGACAGCCAAATACAACCAAGGTTCAGTTACAACAAACTGTTCTCATTTATAATAGAGTTTCTCAGTTCTAGCCTTATGCAACTTGCATCTTCTTCACCGCAGCATCACACACAGCATATCCTTTTGCGTGATGGGCCTTTCAAGTTGGAAACATTGCAACATCAAACTGTTTACGATCCTCTTCTCTTTCTGCTGGAAACTTTGACGTATAATTAGCTGTCGATTCTGGTCAGAATCAATGGAAGTTGTGTTCGCACCACACCAACTGAAACTGGTAGCTGGACGGCGAAATGACAGCTGGAGGGTCGAACCACGGAAATGCAGCACCCAGCTCATCGACGCTACCGCTCGACTACTCGTCCACGACCGGCGGTGTGCCCAATGCCAATCTTAGCTGATCCCTATACGTATACCTCAATGGCCAAACTATCGTACTGTAGGTCCCGCACATATATACCCCTGTATTGATTAGATTAATTACTGGCCGAACGTTTATTTTATTATTGCACGTAACCAACTTTGCTCCGACACTACGGACTTTCTCTCTGAACTCACTCTGTTCGTTTTGTACCAACGCATTGAACAGTTTACGATACCGTATTATTGGTTGATATTTGCTGAACGTTAAATTCCGTGCACAGAGTTCACTTGGTTGTAAGTTGTATAATTTGCTAACCGTTGCTTACTTATGTACAGAACCAGTTTTGTCTGAGTAAATCTTCAACATTCCGTCTTGTTCTGCCGTGAATCAAGAGGTTTACAACCGCTCCGATAGACTGCGTATTGCCCTGAATCCTGACAGATTCTACATAAGCCGTTGTACATCAGAATCCGACCTTTAGGTTCAGCGACTAGTGTCGTTATGATACCCTTCCCAGTCAGCCATTTTCAAAGGACTCAAGACAATTATATTAAACAGATCAAACAAAATAACCATCATTCAAAAACATGGACGCACATCTTGCATTAGGCACCTCGAACAAACTGCTAAAACAATTAGTTCCACCGGATTATCCAATGAGTCTTTTTTACTCGGTGTCTTTTACTTGAACTAGGTTAACGAGCCTCAGATTTACGCATTTCGGTTCGAACAAGCTCAGCGAAACGACTTCTTAGCAAAATTTAGGTAAAGTGGAATGTCATGTTGTCCTAAGACTAATAATATCATCCTTTCTATTTGTACAGTCATCTGGTTTTCACAAGAAACAAAATCTTCACAAACAGGTATGTTCTTCTTCCAATTAAGGTGGGCTCTCCAGGTTTGTTTTCTTTGGTTTCCGTGAGACGCAGACGGATGAAGTCATGTAAATTTCCACGATCTTGAATGAATCATTAATACTAATAAATAAGAACTTTAGGTAAAAGCCAACCTCTGCATGAACTGTGAGGAAACTCTATTGATTAAGTATTGTGATCATTTCAAAAATAGCAAGGTGGGGTTTGTACAAAAGTCGAGCTACATAATGAATAGCAGAAGAACAGTAAAGCTGAGTGGGTGTAATTAAGTGTTTCTATCGAAACCTTGTGGCAGATGTAGAGATGCAGTTACAGGGATCCGAATAACGGAGGTGGGTTTTGTCACATTGTATTTTTGAAGGAAGTTAGTTTCATAATGTGAAATAATGATAAACGGCAAAATGGAGGAATTGTTCATAAGAATGCCACAGCAACACAATAGACGTTTTAGGGATCTGACAAAAAGTAGTCTTTCAAAAACAAACCAGAACACGACGCCCGGTCAGAGAGCATACATGGCCAGGTAAATCGATTAGCCAGATAGTGGAGAATGGTGAGAGCAGTTGTGTGCACGATATAAACCGACGGATTTCGGGTTTTAATAAAGAAATCAGTAATATGAAGCGATTATGTCACGGCGTTACCAGATATTTAACAGAAAGACAAGAAGAATAGGAGTGTACAGCAACAGTTAGCCCCCACGATCCACTCAACTACCTCACTTTCATTCTGTTTCAGTTGATACTTGAGTTATCAATATGACGGCTTCATTCAGACGAGCAAATTGTTTTCCGTATCGTCCGATTGTTGCCATCTCTTTACTTCAAGCTTCTCTCATTGTTCTATGCCTATGGAAGCACTTTAGTCACCTAGTGAAATTGCCGGTATAGCACAAAAATGTAAACCACAATCGGCGATAAGACGGTTATGCACCGTTTACTGGATCATTCGTAGGCTCGTCTTGATCATTTGGACCATATCAACAGGCACGTACCAGATACGAAATTTCAGGGAATTCATGTAAATCTATTCTTACCGCTCACTCATGGCGTCAACCATCTGTTTACACCAAAAAGAGGTAACGCGGGTTGTTGAGTCAGTCCAAATGACCAGTCCATCATAGGAGTAAATAGATTCCAAGCATTGTGTTATGCTAAGTGACTGATCGATGTGAACCAAATTCGCGAGCAACGTTGGTCTCCCCGATCAGATTATCAAAGAAAAGGTTTACTTGTCAAAATAAAACTGGTCAAACTGATTGCCTTGTCTTTCTTGCTTGGAAGCAGTGTACACACCTGGTGTCGAGTGTTTTACTCATTTATTTCCATCATGGGTTCGAAAGGAGTGTGGCAGTGTAGTAGAAAATGTAGATTTTTATTTTGAGACAAAAATCATTCATCTCAGCAGAAAGTCAAGCATCCAGTTGACGGCTCAAATTGTGCCCATAATTGCTTTTAACGACTATTCCAGCCTCAATGATCATGCTTAAATAACTCCATAGAACGGAATATTCCCGGGTTTCTCAACATGAGATACATACGAATGAAGGAATAACCAACCACCTTTTTGAAGGTACACTCACTGACAAAAATTGGAAATGCCGGTATGCGGTCGTGACAATGCACAGATCCAAAATCATCAGCACCATCATAACGGCTGAGTCTGACACGGGTCGCCGCTCACCTCAGTAGTGGCGTAGACTCTCCTAGAAAAGGAAACATCACAGAAAAATTATAGAACAATGATGACAAGAGATTATCGGGAGGAAGAACTAGAAATGGTATGGTTTTAGGTAAACCATTGATTGCAACACACCGCTATCTCCGTTAGGGTTTCTAACAACCAGTTTGAATGGTCGCAAGGATCCCAGCCAGGCAGGCGACACCTAACCATTCTGCTAGATGGAATTGTCAGGGTCACCATATCTCGTGACAACATTGCTTGACGACTACGTGATTTTACCGGACTGTTGGTGGTCTCGGTATGTGATGCCCAGTACAGCAAACACTCAGCTGGCATGCGGAGTATGTGACCCAACCATCACAGTCTGTGCAACGTAATTAGTTGGGCGATTGATCGTGCATCGCGAGCTTTCCGGAACACCTGCCGGCGAACGACCATTTGGCTTGCGCGATCGGTCCACTTCATGTGGGTTAGCTGGCGGAGACAAAGATGAACAAACACAGCAAGTCTGTGGAAATCTTCAGTGCGAACAGGCCACGTTTCCTAAAAGTACAGTAGAACAGAAAGTACGTAAGCAATAACCGAACGTCTCTCCAGCGCCACAGATGATGCAGTTTGGCAAAGGTAGTTCATGCCTTTCTCATCCTTGGTGGTATCTTATCAACAATATTACAGGCTGACGAAATAATGCTACCCAGGTCTATGAAGATGTCCACAGTCTTAAGTTGATTGCGAGCAATAAGGAAAGTAGTAGTGGGAATGCACCGGTCTTGAAACAGCACTTTGCACTTTGAATGTTCGAAGCATATTCCATACAACCCAACCCTGTCAATCACCTTATTTGGCATAGTCTACATGTCTTCCGCAGACAGGCTGAGTATGGCAGTGTTATTTGCTTGATGCAGGCCAGTCAACCTGGTGTGAAGAAGAAGCTCATTACTAAGTTCACTGGATTCCCCAAGTGCACCCTCCAGTATGTCGTCCGTGACAAAATTGAACAGGAAGGTGAAAATCGCACACTCTTAACGAATACTACTAGAAGTTTCGAAACCCCGAGACAATTGTACATAAACCCTCAACCTGTTTGCAGACGGGGTATAGACTGATTCCAACAGATTCACACATCTTCCTGGTTCTCCCATGTAAAGAATATATTTCAGGAAAAAGTTACGATCAGCCGAATCGGAAGCAGCCTTTAGGTTTAAAAACACCGCGACCCTCGCCTGCCTATAAAAATGCCAGTGCTCCAAGGTCTGTCGTGTGATGAAGACCTGATAATCACATCCTCGGTCGGAACGGAATCCTGTCTGTTCCCCACGTATTTGAATTTATTTAGGCTAAGTGAGCGGACATATTATAAGGCCACAGAATAAAGTTTATACAACAGACACTAGACTAATGCCTCTTTGATTGCCACATAGACTTCGGGCTCTCTTTTTGAAAACGGAAATTGTTGTTGATAAGCACCGGTCACGAAGTTCATCCACGGATTAGAGATACCAGCTTTGTACTATTGCCAGATAATAAACATTTTCATCTTTTCCGATTGTTTGACAAAGTGTTGCTCATAGTCTGCGCAATCTTTCTGTCAACTTGCGTTTCCGTACTCAACGGTCATCCACGTACTGTTAGCCAGGTGGAATCGAGCGACGTTTGTTCGGGACGTTTAACGACGTGACAGAAACCAGCCAACCGCATACCCCCCTCGGAAAGTATTGGAGTGAGGGCCAGCGATCGCACTATACTACTGACAATACTACTACTCCGCAGTGAGGTAGGAGCATGGATTTTGGCATTAAAGTAGCCGGAAGAAAAATACAAGAACCACTGGAGTGCAACGTAGCATGGAATGGTTCTTGGTATATGAAAGAACTGAGCATTGGTGTCCGTGGCAACCGCGACCTTCTGACACCAGTGTCGTACACAGATGAATGTTTTTGTTTGTAGTCATGTTGAATCGCATAACTCATGTATTGGTTTTCTGAATAAGCGACCCTTGTAGCATCCGCGTTCTTGACTCACAACAGTACTTTCTCAAAGCAAGCGTTCAAAGCTACTGCGATTGGTTTCCAGTGTTCGCTAGGACCTCCCCCATGACTCGAACTGAGCAGTTCGTTCACCAGTGCTTTCTAGCAAGCGTTCTGTAAACGCTCCTCGCTAGAATGCCAGTTAAGCATCTTGGGTATACGAGTGTACGACCACTGGACAAATAACAAAACAGAACGGGCATGCACAACAGTATGGTTCGAAACCAGGTGGTGGCCCTAAGATGCACGACAGTCTTCAACAGAGTGGTGCCACTTGTAACTGAATACTGTGTGATCGAGTTGCATCCATAGCTGAGAAGCACGATGGGTCTCCGTGTAACAGAGTGCCTCTTCCTGTATTGGAATGGGGTGCTCGAAATATAGATACCGGAAAACGCCGACAACTGTAGCAGTCTTTCGCCAGTGTCAGTACCTTCTGACCGTATACCAAACATCCAACACCTAGCCGAGCTAAGCTTTCAAATCGAGTGTTTAGGCTGCTTTGGAAAGCATCTTCGGTAACATCCCAACAGCTGTCCGTTGGAATATATTTCGATATAATGAAAACGTAACGCTTTTCTGAATTGCGTTTACAGACTCTAACCAAAGTCTGACAGCGCAAAAGCGACTACTCACCGGGATCCAGTCGAGCGAACATTGCTCTGCTGTGGACTTCAATGTGATTCCCACTCCATTTTGATCACAAGATTCAGCTTGGGCTTCACTAGAGACTCTAAAACAGAAGCGGTTAGATCGACAGTTATCTAGAGATGAGCTCAAGTGAATAACGGTGCTAAAAACGTAAACTCATCCCTCCGACAAACAGCATACATCATGCTTCAGACTAGAGAGTGTACTTGCCACAGCAGCTTGCCGACCGACTTGTCGAAGAGTGAGGACATAAACAGCGTCGATGTTTACAGTTGTTTTGATTTTAAAGACTATTATTATTTGAGGGCATTCAGAAGGCAAAAAACCTGGGGGTGACTTAGAGAGAGAAAGTCTTAGTGGTTAAATAATGTCACTGCCATAAGACTGGTAATTTCTGGTACTTCCCGGTTGTCTATACTGCGGAAGGGAGTTGACTTGAAGGACACTATTCCGAATCCCTGACTCAACAGTCTGACGTGTGAGACAACGGGATACAGTGTTTTTTGCGTAGACCCCACCCGGAGACACTGACTACACAGTCTGAGTCCCACTGAGTTCCCACTCAGACTATATGATGTAACTTCCTGTGAGGGAATCATGACCGATGGACCGGTTAGTAAGATTCAGTTCGGTCATTGAAGTGCAGTTTTCAACCACGTTCATTTATGCTTTAATAAGATCTTGTCAGTTCGGTTGGAAGGTTGACTTGGTAGATGAACGGCATCCATCAAATGTCACGTAATCGACCAGTACTGAGAAATACGCGACATAAAAAAGTTATTTGGTTTAGTCGGGGTGAGTGTATATCCGGTCTGCTTACGAATAAAATGTAATGAGTTGCGAGCAAAAACTGTGCGTTTTCACATTTATCTCGAACCATCTAGATGTGGTTAACTTTCCATAACCAGTTTTGTCCGAAAATGTACACACCAACGTCATGTGCACATTAGGTAATTGACGTCGTATATTTCGACAATTAATAACTAAGCATATAGCTACTTTTAAGTGGTCATATTTATTTTGGACTGAATATTCATTTCATACGGTATTAAGTTACATTAACAACCGATGAAGACTTACACCGCGAGAAAAAAGCTGTTTTACTTGTTCCCTCTCTTTCAGTATATATAAAACGTGCGAGTACCGAAAGCAGTGGAACCGACCATCATTGAGTCTTGCATAAAAATAAGTTGTATTAATTTCGAAGCAGACAAACTACCAGAGTAGAAACTATACGTACACGCAAGACTCAACTGTGCACTGATGACTATGACATCTACTTAGGAACACGTGTACTGTTTAACCTGATCATAAGTGTGCCCTGTCGAAATGTTCTTGCTCCCTCAATCTCCTAGTTCAGTTGTGGTAGCGGTAACGTCTGTATCGGTAGAATAAATGGATACACAGAACAGTGTAAGGCTGAATGTATCCTCAGGTGATTAGTGCGTTTGAGTACACAATATCGAGAGATAATAAATGGAACAAATCAGATTTCTGCCTCGTAAATTTTGGTGCATATCACAGAAATAGGTTACATTGTTGACGTAGACGACTTGTTTGATCTCTCAATGTGCAGTCACAGTTCCAACATGCTGTCTTCCCAAGAGGTCGTCAATTTCTGTGCGTATAAAAATTTTCAACATTTTGACCATCTAATCTGCTTCGGAACTGATAACATCCTTCTCTTTAATGTAAAGTCCATTAATGTTGTAACTAAACGTGGGCTGTGTAGTTTCTTATATGTTAAGTTCATGGCCGATGAAATGCTTCCTCAAGAGACCTTAACGTTTGACATATCGACTTTATGAAGGGGAGAGGAAGAAACTGAGAGAGTGGTATTTCATGAAGAATCGTGAGAATACAAGACCTCCACGAATGACGAAATGTTCTGTTTTAGACATTCCCTTTGGAGAAACTTGTCCCCAGAGGCCATAACCACTATTCCCACCGGAAAATTGAACAGGCTGACTACCTACTAGGGACTGAGCAGTTTGTTTGTTTAGTATCCAAAGGAAGAACATCTGAAATATGCAATAACTTTCGTGATCAATCACCATGTGTCGCTGTGAACTTCAAAAACTCTGAGGTCAAGGTTAAAGATAGCTTAGATGATTTGAACATATACACCATTAATTGTGACCTGAATCATCGGCTTTCCCTTAGTAACTTCATCAGAACAGAACAGAAGTCATGTTGCAGTATGTTAACATCTGGTTTACTCTCGGCAGTCGCAAAAGCAAAACAGGCGTGGTACATATGACAGGCAGTTAGAACAAAACAGATAATGGGCTCGCATACATCCATACCAAGCATTGTGTAATGAACATCACGGCAACCCAGTGGGTTGCTTCAACCATTTGAAGCCCATATTATCAAATACTAGACGCCACATTACAACGGGTCAACTAGTTAAACTCAACCGGCTTCTATGGTGTTCACGGCATGATATTTGTTGTGGGTCAAGAACGCGGATGACACAAGGGTCATTTAGTCAGAAAAGAAACAAATGGTGTACGCGCTTCAACAACACAACAAACAGAAACACTCATCTGCCTACGGTACTGGACCAAAACCATCACGGTTGCCACAGACGTCACTGCTCAGTTCCTTTGCGTTCTTTCACATGCCGAGAACCATTTCATACGGTGCTGCACTCCGATGTTTCTTCTTTTATTTCTCCTACGGGTAATTCAGTGCCAAAACCTATGCTCTGACCCCCACTACTGGATAGCCGTGGTGTGAGTAACATCGTACGATCGCTCCTCCTCACTACACTTAGTGTAAATGTGTACGTGCTGACCCTCTGACTAACAGTACTTGCCCATCGTTTTATAATCTGCATATTTTACGTTGAGGATTGATGAAAGTAAACGAAGTGTAAGCATGTTGCAACCTATCTTATTTGCACTCTACTGAGGCACTAAGTGTGTTCTGCTTTCAGACCCGAATTAACAGCACTGTGGTCTGAACGCGCCTAGTTTGGGCTAGTGTGAGTGTATTTGTTTGTATGTTTGAGTAGATGGAGCGAACGTAATGTATGCGCCCATTACATGTGTAGATGCATAAAGCCGCGCGTTTACAATGCGAAATAAAGTCTATTTATTTGGAAACAGAAGAAAGCATCCGCTGTTGATTAAGCGTTTGAAACACTGAAGTAATTGAACGGCATTCTTTAAACCATTAACGTCATTGCAACCATCATCTTGATCCTTACCTAAAATTAGTAAGAAGCGTAAACGTAAGCCTGCTGATCGAGAGTTCACAGATGCGAATCCGCGTTATATGACTGGTCTTTGAAATTGGACAGCCAGAACATAATCATACTGCTGCCTAGCAGTGAACGGTGAATAGTGGCGTACTTTCTTGCTCTATTCCCATTGTGGTATGTACTGTTACTATTCATTTCGACCTGCGGTCCTTCAGCATGGTGTGATCGTTTCATAAACGTCACAAGTCGCACGTAAAGACCACCGACAACGGAACTTGGCTTGAAGGATCAATTTTGTAAACTATGAACGAGTGCTGCTAAGATTCTAGTGGTGACCTTGAACACAAGTTTAAATTTGCTACCCGTGCAAAATGACGTAGTCTTCTGTTACTCTGCCCTCACGTCGACCAGGTTTGAAATATCTTCTCTCCCAAAGAAATTATCCTTTTGTGAACTTTGAAAGATGGCGCTCGTTGGAGGCCGAGTAATTCACTAGAACTTCACTTCACCGATTGATGTACAGAATGCGGGATCGTTAAGAAGGGAACATGACCTAACCAGTCGTCTCCATGCCTAAATAAAATAAAAATAATTTTTACTGCTGGTAAGCATTGTTTAAACTTAGTTGGATGCTTCCAAAAAATTCGATTTTACTAGATATATGTCAGTGACAGAGGTTATGTATCTCAATCAAACACACGCTTACGTTAATGTATCCACTCCTTTTGCAATTACGCGTTAATGTTATCGTGGAGAGTACCTCGAACAAAAGTGCTCATGAATGTGCATAAAAATCGTGCTACTCATAAGTAGCACGAATATTTGTTTATTTTATTGTAAATAATGGGAAACCAACGCACGTAACATCATACTCTAACAGCTGAGTGGTGATGGGACCTGTAAATACCGTGTGCTGACCACTTCGATGTTGTAACACAGTATCCGTCAAACAGTATGTCATTCGTCTGGGTTACTCTGGGTTACTTCACTACAATCTCCGACAAGATAGTATATTCAACCGGTCGAATATCAATCCTTCTGTTGAAAATGCCACTACTTCCGTAAGCCACACCTTATTGCATTACCGGTTTCATTGCATGCGCCGGCTATTTACGTAGGTAGACAGGAACGACAGTCACGCAGTCCAGTAGACGATCGCATGTCACATGCTGATCACTAGATATACAGTCATCTCTGCTCGTGCTTCCAGAATCATTTGCATAATGAACAATCGACAACTACGTCAAGTGACCGACGCTCTTGCTACTCGTGAGTAGCAACCACTCCTCTGACAACAGAAAGACACGGTCATCAATCTGAAAGTGCCGTAGTAAATAAAACATTTTATTCTTTCTATGTGCGTGATCTTGTATTCGTTTTCACTTGCCTTGTTTGACTGTTGTATGAACACTACCCACTGCAGTATATACCTGTTAAGATGCCGTGATATGTACCACGAAATAAATCGTACAGTCTGCTATATTTGACTTTTGTTTTCAACATCATTTGATAACCAACATAGCCAATCCCTTGCCTTATTCTAACCCCAAGCGCCCAAACAGCCACCGTTCACAAATTCACTCTCTGGGCTTGGAAATTGGAATCACTTAAACCTGCATTGCTTACGTCTCTGGGAAACAGACGACTTAACTTCACAAAATGGTTGAGATGGAACAGATCGCGTACTATGAAATAGTTTGTAGTAGGCAATCTTCTGTCAGAGTTTCCAGTACCTAATTAACCTAGTACGTATATTCTGTTTTCGGATTCACTCACGAACTCAGTATAACCATGAAAACAATGTAGTCCTCAGCAAAGATAAAACTGGTACTTGTTTTGTCGTACATGTGATCAGTGAGAAACTGAAATAAAAACATACATACAAAAGAAGAGGTGAAGAACAGTGTTTGAGACAAAGGGATCTGATGCATCTGAAGTGAGTCTGTGGGTAGGTTTTTGTGCATGACTGTAAGTACCAGTTGAATGGATGAGTTCCATAGAAATTACTCGAAAACCAGAATTTCATTGATATGAATAAACAGTTATCGACTTCACTTCAAAACTGTCTTTCCATGGATGATATTTTTACAAGTTTTTTAAACTTAATAGCACAGCCAGTTTGAAATGTTGCAGAACCAGATAAGGGTGTCAAGCAATGCATCAATGTACGCGTTACATCCTGACAAAAATCCCGTGGATACATTTATGCCAGAGACGCGTGTTTTGTCTTCTGACAAGGGGTTTCAAGTGCCGTTCAAGAATGTATTCCTCTTTATACAATTTAGCCATAAGCCGAACTGACCTATGTAAATGTATGGTCACGTGATTCAGTCGGTATAGATCCCATTAAGTTAGTCTCAAAATGCAATAGGCTTCATGTAGACTAGTTGTGAAATGGATGATTCTGAAACCCTGTTGGTGCATTAAGACCACCAGCACCGACACAGTTTGGCTGAGCTAAGGGGTAATTACTTTGAAGTGCTAGCAAATTGGTCGCTGTGGACGGTGTTCGACTCAGTGTGCTATTCAAGGTTAACGACGTCGGCGTAGTCGGGAGAGATGGCTGAGGAATTGAGGGTGGAGGTGGAATTGAAAGTGCCGGTTGAACGGCTGCAGCGCTGGATACAGCAGAAACATTCTCTTCAGTTGATTGGCTTGCACTGAAAAGTAGTGGAACGTGTTGTTCAGCCGAATGAGTACCCATATGTGCCAAACCGTTTACATGTTTAATCAACCAGGGGACGTCATAAATGACATTGTTAGCATCAGAATAAGCTACTGGTTCATAAGCAGCAGCTGTGGAGGCGGAATTCGTGCTGGGCACTGGAACCAAGTGCATATGATGTGAGAGTGAAGTTGGTTGTTGACAAAGCAATGGGTTTGGGATTCCGACGGGTAATGCGTGAGGGCCCATTTGAACATTCCCGTTCATGAACTGATGATACGCATGCGCATTCATCAAATTGGCTGTAAGTGATAATGCCTCAGGATGGATATGGTGGATCGACAAAGAGGTGGGATAGAACTCGTTGACTTTTTGAGGGGATACTAGTTTCGCATTCGACGATGTGTTCGAAGACGATGTTCCTGCTGGAGATACACCTGTGGGAGCCGAACATCCTGTATCAGCCTTACTCTGGTCACTGAAAGGTTTCCGGCTGTGACATGGTGATAATTTGCAGTGAAGTGTCCGATGTATTAGAAAGAATAGCAATAATGTAGCAAGAAAAGTGCCCGCAATCGCCCCCAACAGTTGACTCAAGCTGAACTGGGGAGCATGAAGAACGGATTGAGAGGATAAAAACACCTCTGGTGACCAGTCGGGATTTACTGTAGCTTGACTTCTATTCAATGTGGCCTGCAACGCATCCAGTTTAGGTGGTGTGTTTGGTGCCGATGGCGTTGAGGGCCATTGAATTCGAATAACTGCTGAAACATTACCAATAACATCCTCACCCAAACAAGAATAAGTATCGGAAGTTTGTTGTTTCTCTATTCGCATGCTAGATTCCGTTTGAATTATATCATCTAACCTGAACAACCAAGAATTTTGTTCTTTTGTGGGTAAATTTCTCCTCAGTTGAGTCGTGTTACTGTCAAGAATACTGGTCACTCCCAAACTAGGATCATGGTAACGCCATTTTACAGCTAACTGATTGGATCCTTTCATGACACATTTCAGATACATTGATGGTTTCACCGGATCACTGGTCAACTGGACTGAACCGAACTCTGTTCCAGACATATATTGCCGCAGATCCACATCCAGACGTTCGAACTGTGGAGGTGGGCAGTGGATTATAGTTGGTGAGCTATACAAACTTGGCTGTTTGACAGTTCGCGAATAAACATCTTCGATGTCGGTGATTAAGTCGCTGAAGTTTCGTCCAAATAACGACGGAGGTGAGGCACATTTTGGCTGATTTTCTTCTTGGTCCCAATTACTAACATGTGTTCGGTCAGTCGAACTCCTCCGACTACGTTGTACGCGATTTTTCATCATGGATTGATACCTTCGAATAAGCCAGGTCAGTTGACAGTCACAATGCCATGGGTTCTCATTAATTTCAAAATCTTGTAGTGATTCAAAAATACGTTCATACTTTGAATCGATCGAACGAAATTCATTACCTTTAAGTAACAAACGATCCAATTTGCCATCCGTAGCCAATTGTAACAGTGGTATGTAAGGCAAGGTGGTTAACTTGGAATGGCGCATTATCAGACTCTTCACTTTGGATACACCTGAGAAAGTGTGGTCATCAAATATAGGTTGACTGATTTTGTCCAAAATTAAAGTCAACTGGCCCAACCCAGAGAATGCATAGTCACCGATGTGTTTTAGTGGGTTCCCACTTAGATCTAACATCTCCAGTCGGGATCCAAGTGTCTCAAAAGCAGTTCGTCCAATTGTACGAATGTTGCAGTGCCTGATATGCAAGCTTCTTAGTCGTACTTGGCCTCCATAATCGGGTGTTCTGTACATAATTAATTCCGATGGACCCAAATGTGTGCTTTCGAATGTCTGATTCTCCACCAACAGATACTCTAATGTTGGCATGTATGGAGCAGGCAGACGTTTCAGTCCGGGTTGTTCACAGTTCATACGATTCGACACGCACTGGCACTCACTAGGACATTCCGGTGAGATTGTGTTGGCTGGTAGGATAATAGCAATGAGCAGCGTGTATGAGATGAGGGGAGGCAACGGCAGTCGTATGGGTTGTGACGGGTTGCGAAGTGAGTTGGCCATAATAAACGGTCACGATCTAAAATGATAGGATGTGAAAGAAATGTAAACGTATGACAAGTTTAAACATAAAATCATCCTTTTGCAAAATTGCATTGCTGTAACTGATGTTTACACAGTGCAATAGTGAGATAATCGGTGAATGGGGAGTGTTGCATAGCGAAGCGGAACAAACCAGATAATGTCAAACACTTGATTTTATGGAGGCTAATATACGGATGGATTACTAACTGAAACTATTGAACCCATTCTTACCTAGTACTTCACCTCTGGTGAAACTGACATTCAGTCACTCGGGAATAAGACAATATCAAGCTTGATAATATGCTTATGTCATAATTTTGTCTATCACCTATAATTATCTATCCATCCTAATCACGTTTAAGCTACCGTTAAGGCAACAGTACATTATACAACACGAAGGAACCGACAATAATTAGTGTGTTCAAATTTGTGCTCAGTTAACATATGTGTGTACCAACCGCTAACGACTGGGAAACAAGATATCCTACTCAATACACTTAGAGACACCGAGATATAGACAGTTGCAACCGACTTTCAATCAAGCAATCACAGCTGTGAGGTTCATCTGTTATGCTGGTTGACAGGGTAGGAGTGAGACGAAGTACTTTGTCTCCAAATAGTTTACCTACAGTTTACCTATATTGCCAGCAAACCGATCGTTTCTCATGGTTGGCAAGTTGACACCCCAAATTTGATTCTAGTCTCTGTCCCTCATCATTCGTTCTGCATCGCATCCCAAGAAAAGAACAACGACGCACTCATCTTATTTATATTGTTATACCCACATGAATGCTCACGTGTGCACATACGCAACTCAAGTCTCTACTCCTTTAGAGTATGTAGAAGACTCACGCTCTCCCAAGCTCACAAACGTGACTGCACAAATACAAAAGCACACACAAAATTACATGTGAAAACAAACCAACCATACGAACATTTCGTTGTTTTCAAACGTGTATGGACATACGGGATCAATTGATTTTTTGGTGTGGGGTGGGAGTCTGATTCTTAGGAAGGGGTTATTGGTTACCACCGGAAAACCATAATCATATCATGTATGCTGTTGTGTGACACACATATGCATAGCTGAGCATGCCTCAGTGCATGTTTATGTGATGCAAACAAGCTATAAACATGATTACGGGGATATGGTTATGCCCAGTTTTGCAGTAACAAACAGCGACAAGGCTGGTAACCTAGGCAGAACACAAAGAAGTCGTGAAAGCACATGATAATGTAGTAGGAGAAGGGAGGCTGTTATTCTTAAATGACTCTGTTGGATAAGATTGTGTCGGGTGCAGTGGATGATCAAATCCTAATCATGCTATAATGAGCAGGATTCATAACAGTAATCGGATTAGATACACGATATCAATAGTAAACAAGTGTATGTATGTTCAAAAACTCGTGTGCTGCATAAGCAAGAACCGGAAGAAATATATATATTTTGATAGACATTCGATCGAATGTTTCATCTGTTAGGTACAAATGAGAATAGTAATCATGACTGAATTTTGGGTAGAAAGACATTAGATGAAAGTGAATATCTCTCGCTCAGACAGATGGATAGCGATAATAAAACAGAAAGGGCCTACGTCATTAAGTAACGTTGACGTTCCACAGAATTGAAGTGTATTAAAAGGTT
>LUCH01000002.1:302203-343173 GCA_013368495.1 Paragonimus heterotremus | reverse complement strand
TAATTTAATAGAATAGACTACTTTAACTGTTGCCACCACTGCGGAAAGCAAGTCGGGTAAGCGACACGCTAGTGCTGCTGACGCTGGTCAGTCAGTAGCAAGGTCGTGGAGTTTGAGACCCAGTTAACACGGTTGATGCTGTCTATGTTCGGGTTGCCTGGTATTATTCAATATCCATGTCATATGGTACCACATGCCTTTCTGTATGTATGCGAACAGTCGGACTTAAATTTAACCGGACCCGTCTGTTAACCTCCAAAGCATATAGTCCCATGTGTGCCAACATCCTATACAGATACATCGACAAATCTTGTTCGATATATACACCTGTGGACCCCAGTTTTATATAACCCTATTGGATATTTAATGTCGGTTAGTCGTTGTTTATAAAGCCAATAGAACAACAACGGTCGGGTAAAATGATTGTCGTGAAGGAAACAACGGTGATAATGATCTAGAATATGGTCGTCAAAATTCCAGTGATGATGTAAACCCTGTGGTATGCAAGTTATACGGATTACCTTACTGTATAACCGCTGAATAACTTGCCGTTCTAGAGGTTGCATAGAACGGGGTACAAGTCATTGCGCGCTTTTAAAAAATGGGCATCTGTATATCCATTTTGACCAGGCTACGGACCACACGTGGGTTTAGACATTGACAGCTGTACGGCAATCCTTCATGACTAGAATTCCGATTCTACCAGACTTACTCGTACCGAAAACAATGTGCACCTGAGGGCAATACATTCATATAAGTAAGCGTAGATACCGTCCGGTAGACGTATCGATGCTGTGTAAAACTGGAATTTGACGGTTCATTTTGACAGCCTGGCAAGTGGGACACGTGTGTCGAGATTTGCACAGTTTTGTTGGTTTGTTGCAGGGCCGTCAAATTTTGTTTGGAACTAACCACCGGAAGATGTCAAAAGCTTGTCACAATCGCTAAGCGTTAATGCGCATGGGCATACACACCAGTGAGTTGATGTGTTAGTTTAGGCTTGGGGCGTTTGGAACTCTCGGTTGAACAACTCGCTCTATTTGCAGTATATAATCGTGAGTTTGTGTGTATGTGTTGTTCAATGACGCGGTTTGCTGCGTGCCCAACCGACCACTTCCTCTAATACAACCTGAAGTCGAGGAAATGATAACTAGCAGTGTAATTCCGTTGGACACCGGTGTTAACATGCATACGACCGCACACACACAAGTACAGATGCACACTCGTATAATTATTATAGGGAACCCGAAGAAGACAGGCTAGATTCACAATATGATGGATATAAAACAGCACAACATATTCTCCCGTTATCTCTAGGGAACACACCAGTGACTGTACAGAAATTCTCGCACAGTCGCTAAATGTAGAACGAACGTCCGAATTTTCGTCAGATTCACAGTTTAATGACCACCCGACTTTATTCTACTATATGTAGTTCTGTCGCATCGGATGAAATTCAGATTGGATGTTTCATTCCTTGTAATGTTGAATGTGCAGCTTCTTGTAACAAATCATAATGATCACCTCCAGATATCTTGTTTGGCTGATCTAACAGGAAATTAGGTACACGTGGCCGCAACTAAGTCTCTCTGTTGACAAAATTTTCTCACACAAGCAACTGAACATCCGGTGCGATGCGGTGGATGTTTATGTATGCATAAAGCAGTTAAGTGGGACATTATTTGCAACAGTGACTGATAGTAGGGCTACAGTACATGCTATGTCTGTTATTAGTGGTCGGCTTTCAGCCAGAGAGAAATGTCTTATTCTAAACGTACCTCCGACATATATTATGAAAACTACCTGTATGCGAGTTTCTCCAGGCTATGAGCACAAAAGTGACCCCACTCGTCTGTCGGGATCTCAGCTGGAAGGAGCAACACTTGCAACATATCTGATAAAATCTCAAACTGAGCCTACAGATTTGGTTGGCGCTGATCTACGTAGGTTCTGTGTCCAAGATCTCATTAAACAGTCTAAAATCTTAGTACGACCCAGCGTTTATCATTTGAGGACTTCACAGGTTGTACTACAGGGCTTCTATGATTCGGTCTTAATTTCACTAGATGACTGATTATCTCACCTAAACAACTTTCTATGGATGATCAGAACGGACATGGATCCAGAACATCAGTCGTTAATTGTAGTAACACATCAATGACTGACATCAGCAATAGACTGGAAGAAGACGAGGGCTCAATTTGAAAATAAAAAACAGGGAATTAATGAATTAGTTTACAAGATCCCTGTCTGAATTTAGACAACCAACTTTAAGGCGTTTACTTACGCTTGTAAGACAACTATCGAGTGCAAGGCAGTGTCCGATAATCTTACGGTCTGAATACAATACTTCGATAATTTGATAAGAGTCGCAGACAACTCACAACCATAACACAGCGCCGAATGGCAGTCAATTCCGCCGACATCTCTTGACAGAGGCCACGAGTATAGCAGTAATGCAGAACAGAATTTTTGAAATGACAGCTCAGCTCAAAATATAACGTTTATTGTGGCGAGTAGTGGTCAAACTGAAAAAAGAATTGACTAATCCTACTGGCAAGCTCTAGATGACTTAATGTCAACAGTCACCATTTATTAAGACTACCACGACAGGCCTCGTAAAAGAACAAACCGCAGTCACGTGACCAAGACACCGTTATTCAAAAGACTGACGTGCAATTTACGAAAAGTTGATGGCCAGAATTTTATACAGTAGAAGAACGTGGACCTTTTGACAGGAACATTTACGAGTGTGTGGAGTGAAAATATTAATCAAAAAGATGAGATCAACTACCAAACCGGTGCAAAACTTAGTGGGGATGAGAAAACCTTATTGAAATCCAAGCTTACAAGACGTGTGATTAGCCAACTAGAAAAATGGATAGCGAAATGTGGTGTCCAAATAAACATGATGAACATGAACAGAACAGATCGAAACTGATCTTGTGTTACTATGCCGAAAGGTTGTCGTTAAAACTCTATTCATCTGTGAACAAAGGAAATCAAGGTAGAAAACTTTCATCCACTTGTCGAACAATACACATTGTTTTACACTCATGTTTCTTCTTGTTTCAAACAACGCCACGTGTTTACATCTGAACTAGTTTTTTTTCGGTTAGTTTCATACAATACACTTATCCTAGTCATTAAAAACTTCATAGCAATTTACACAAAGCATTCTTTATTTGGTGAATGATGGTGGGGGGCACTCAAATCATTTTAGGAGTTTCTCTGAAGTTTCGCTTGAACAGCTACCCATAACTTGTCAACAAGGGAGAGAAGAATTTGGTGAACAATAAGGAGAACACATTTCCTTGTTTCTTTTGTATCTACTTCCTAGCTGGGTAGCTGCCGTCTGTCAGTTGTATGGGTCGTCACACATTAATGACACGTGCACAGACATAGATCTTCATTCTCACTTTCTTCCGATCACTCATTATATGCTCTGCTCCTGAGTACGCACTCGGATGCTGCACGGACTCTAGTCCGATTATCAAAAACATCTATAACCATAACCGTCGTACAAAAACAAATGAGTAACTACCCGACCATGGCTGCTTGCCTTGGCAGCATCTGGTCAGAAAAGTGTGAGAAAACTGTGTCCCGCCACCAAAATTCCTGTTTCCATGTGAGGAAGGCTATGTATCAACTGGGTGAACCATAGTGTTTGCGGATTAAACGAAGAACACGATGACCGTAGTGCTTATAACACAGTTTGGTACAACTGATGATAATCGGATTCGTTATAAGAACATTCAATCACCGTGACAATCAGTCAGAGTAGCCAACCTAAGTGTATTCCAAAGTCGTGTTATATGCCCATAAACAAAAGAACTGTGAAGCTTTCGTCAAATATGTCGGATGCAAACTAGCTGCATAACCACTGACGAGCAAACGACGTTTAAGTAAACGGTTGTATAGTTGAAGGACAAAGGATATTTGCTGTGAGAGCACCTAGCCAAAACAAACAAATTCATTTTGACCAGTTAAGTAAACAGCATCTTGAAAAACATCACACAGTTTGGTTAGAAGGCAGTAACAACGCGATGCGGTATATCACAGGTAGTGTTGTTATTATCAAAGTAAACCACAGACAAGAGAAACTTTCTGTCACACAACAAATTAACAGTGGATTTCACGGGTTCAGTAAGCTTCGTGAAGTTTTGTCGAGGCAAACACATAGTCAACAACAACTTGTTTCTGATACGTGGGACTCAGCGTGCTCGTTCATGGTGAACGCAAATATCCTTCTATAGCCTAAACCTTAAATGATATTTTTCGACTAACAAAATCGACTTCCAACCGACCACTTCAATTTTTGTTCCACAAACTTCAAATAAAGAGTCGCTTCAGATATTGGTAGCATTTATGCGGTTAATGACCTTTACTCTTTATATGGATAATCAACGGGAGTGTGTGAGTTACAGGTAATATTAATGATTCTCACGATCTCTTGCAAACCGGTCTTTTATAACCAGGCAAAACGAGTGGATATTAACAGATATCATTCGATCATAGGGACAGGGTTGTCTACTATGGGCCTGATGTTTTAATTTTAACGTGTGCCATTCTGGATGCAGCACCTGGAAATGAACATGCTGGTGATGTTCCACTTTTTCCAGGTAACAAGCTCAGCACTATGCCGGTGATATCACTGTAATCTACAGTGATTAGCAGGCAACTGAAACACCTTAAGCGTATTGTATATAAACAACTGTGCACGTACGGTATAGTGTGCCTAAAAACTTAGTTACTACTTCGCGCTTGATTGGGTCTGTGCCACTGTTCGCCATTGGTGGTAACATGCCACGAATGGCGAACGCCTCTGTTAACTTTGGGAGTAAAGGAACTGTTAACGGAGAAGTGGATGAAGTAATCAGTAACCGCGTTTCAAAAGCCATAATTAGGGTTATCAATCGACAGCATCTGCAGTGACGGAATGACATCAGATACGTTAAGAAAATGCGGGTGTATTATTCATCCCTGCACACAATCCTGCTACAATGATAAGAAAGCTCGTATGATCAACAGAGATAGAGATTCATTGCTCACGCTTGATTACTTTTGAAGGAAGGAGTCATAGTGTTAGCAACCACACCGACAGACATCAAACCTTCGAAAAAGTTCGAAGGTCCACAAACCTGACGAAATTTCTCTCCGTTTGCTTCGACGCGCACTTTGTATGCCAATTCACTGCCTGATTGGTGTAGCTAAGTTTGAGAATGCGGTATTGTTTAAGGAAGAAAGCTAGGCTATCTAACAACGACTTGGCCAGGGGCATGAAATAATTGCTTTTAGAGGTTGGCTGTATAAACCCGACACGTCTCCCTATTTAGAACCTCATGATTTGTAACACTTAAGTAAGCGATACTGTTAGTTACATCAGTGGTTTTGAATTAATGGCGTCAGTGTTGGGGAATTTGTGCAAGTAAAATATACCGATCTACTTTTCCTTTTCTCTTGCAGCTGAATTTGAGTTGAACGTATCTATCTGCAGTATAAAGTTTAGAACAGTTGTTTAGAGAACTCACTAAATGTTGCAATATAGTTTCGTCAAATTTGATGCATTTTAGAACACGACTGGAGGGAAATGGCTGATACTCATCAAGTTATAAACCACTCCCAATTTTTGCAGTTAACTTAGTGGTAAGCTCAGCTACATCAGTGAAATTCACGACAATAATTAAGTAGAATGACTTCACACTGACACACTCCGCAGCGTTTTTCCTTGTCCTAATGAACCGCAATTAATCAGGCCTTAAAAGGATAAGCAACTTGGAACAGAAGTGAGCAAAAGGGAAGACATGAAAGAGACATTTGATCGCTTAAAGTTCGAACAAAGTGATTTGTTGTTCTCTAGAGACTAGTGTACTGTCTGTTATACGTAGCACGCTTTGTCACTGTAACAAACGATAGATGCGAAGTGCTGTGTAGATAACTGATGGTCTCTCACCCTAAGATGCTCACAGTCACTAGTAGCTCAATCACTGTACACAATGTCTGTCTGTTCGGCCGTGGACGTTGTGATTCACTGAATCCGTGGCTGCGGATGTTAGGTGAGATGGCACTTAAATGGACTGGGATATTTGAATTTTAACATTGTTTAAGTTAAAGCCTGTCAACGGCACGAGTGGCCGGTAAACTGGTTAGCTGATTACACAGTTTCTTTAACTTCGTTTTAAATTTTCAAGCGAAAACCTAGATACTTTCTTTAAATTCAGTTTCGCTGCCATTCCTTCTATGCTAACAAAACCGGAGATATTCTGCCTTTTAATCGTTTAGATAACGGAGCATCGGTAACAACCACTCATGTGTGAACGTCAATAATGCTGACGAACATGGTGACGTTTCCTAACCAGTTAATTGCCAGCTTCATTCATAATCACGCTAATCTTTTAAAAAGTTTACAAAACAAAGAAAAGTGAATGCATGGTTTTCGACCGTATGCTGAAGGAAATCAGCAACAAGTTCTCGTAGTCAGCAACGCGGAAAACTGGCTGAGTTAAACCACTTACGCCTGATCATTCGAGTGTTAGCCAGTGATATCACACATTAACCGTCCAATCAGAAACGATACACACAGCAGAATGAACAAAGGTTTCGGGTTGGAAAAGAAGGTTACAGTTTCAAATTGCGTCCAACCTATTTTCAAGTGATTGATTTGTGTAAATACGAATTAGATCGTACTTGAGTGTATGCCTAAGAGAATACTAGAATGTAGCTTCAAAGTACCTTATGATTAGTTGCAAAATGGATTCATCACAAAGTATTTGCTGTTGCACAAACCACTAGGCTGGGTACTATTAAGTAACTGAAGCCTAACAGCAGCGATCATGATAGCCAGGTTCCAAACCTCGTCGTAGTGCGGTCGTTAGACGACGATGATGACATTAACCGCAAGCTTCCTTCTTCAGGGGATGTTCATGGGAAAAGGTGCTAGTTAACATACGGATTTGTTAGTAACACTACGTCAGTCATTCACGGTATCCAAAGGATCCTTAAGTCGTATGGAACTTAGACGACCTGAAGTGAACATTCGGAAATGCGCCTCGAGCAAGATGGTCATATATACTGATTGTTTTCAGTCTAGTTAGACTACATGGCGCTTGTTAATCAAACAATAATGACCCACTTATAGTTTGCTTACTATCAACGCCAGTCAAGCATAACCAACCAATTCTGGATACGGGCGTATACTTCGGGATGGTACAGGGACTATGATTCCATTGCCAACGATCTGACACACCATAAGATAGATTAAAAATTTACACTCTCTGATCCATACCCAGTAAAACCGGATGCCAAAAGTATGATCTTCTAGGGATAATTGTGATGTTGAGCATAAAAAGTCCTTGATAAGAAAAACACGAATTTCTTTATGGTATAGCTACTTATTTATAGAACAGACGCCATCAGCAATTTAGGGTTTTGTTGACAATGTTGCAGACACGGTTCGCAGAATAGTAACATTTTCTTTCACAATTTAGACTATGACGATGATGTTTACTGTGAAGTGTAGAGATGTAGATATTACGTTAAGTATCGTTCGGATTGAACAACAACAATGCGAATAATACGGAAAAATAATGGCTTAAACGTGTTCGTTCGCACACACAAAGCAATAGAATGAACAAAATGCCAGGAACAAGTTTTCACATCATGCTTTCATTCGGAGTAGTGAACCAACGGAAATAGCAGGAAAGCAAGTCTGTCTGTTTTCGTAAGTTAAAAAGTAACATATAATAAAAATTCAATCTATTAGCGCGCGCGCGTTCACAAACGCAAGCATCATCTATCTCCTGTATTTCGAATCGCTTTTGGTGTGTCTCGACCTTGACAGTTCTGCCAACAGTCGCGGTAGTTTACCCTCGTGGTTGGTGGCCATCATTTATTCAAAGAGAAACCGACTACAGGTCGAGACTGTCAAATTTGGCTGACTAGCATTTCAACCGGTCCTCAGTGACTCGTTTGCATGCGCAAGTGTACGGGCGAAGCGGTGTACATTTCCGTGGTCGTTTGAAGACTTTCGAACGCCGCCGTGACTGTGAGCGTGTGTCATTCTCATTATTCGGGTGACGCATTTAGTGTCGGCAAATGTGTCAGACCTTTGCACAAACATACACAAACACTATCTCTAACAAAGCCACGATTATTCCAGTAGGTTCTGGAACTAACCGTTAAAGCTCCAGAAAAGTATATACTGAGTTTTTGGCATAGGACTTAACCGCAACATTTGAAATGTAGAAGGACAAACTCTGATCCACGTACAAACTTGTAGACACAAGGAAAATGTGCCGAAAAGAAGTCGCAAACGGAGGCAAAACCTTGTCAGGTGAACAGTTTTATTCGGTTTTTCAGTTACAGGTATTCACTCAGTACCGCCCATTAAAACAGATCCTAGACAAACAATGACAGTATTCAATCCACTAATCTTCACTGGGTGACATTATTCTAACAGTTTCAGCAGGAGACACCTTACATTCATTATTTAACACGACCTTATGTGAACCTGGTGATTCTGAAACCAGACGAGAAATTCCGAGCCATAAGTTAGACGAGGTATATTAAGGATAAGAAATAAAACTATTGAGAAATATGACAACAAACATTCATAGAAAATGCTAACGGGGTTATTCCCAGCCCTCACTCTTAGGGGTCAGATTTGAGCACTACAGTAGTGCTCTTGTGCGTTACACTCGTTCATACTTGCTGCCTTTCGACGGTCGTGCCCTAACTGAGTAATCATCCAACCGGAGTAGAGAAAGCAACTTGTCACTGTTTTGGAGATCTCAGGAAGCATAGTGCGTGTGATCAGTGAAGCATAGCGGTCATTCAGTTAGTCGCCATTTCTTATGAAATATTTTGTGTGTTCTACACTGGTGAGTCCGATTCAACACAAGCTCATAAAGCTCAGGCGCGCTGATTGATACACACCAAAACAGCTGATGTTCTCGCTGAATGTAGAAGACAGCCGCTGTTTCAGGTTGAGTGGATGGCATGAGCATTTTTGTAGTAGCAAGTAATGAGCTATTGCCTGGCAAACGAATGGAAATGACTTTGTCTTTCTTAACTTCACCCCTAAATGTTATAGCTAAAGAGGCTAAATACAATAACCTTCCCTGCAATTACTGACTTGCTAACCTTTTCGAAAAAGACAGAACCTGTGGGGTGATTATATAATGGTTGCTACATGAATGATTGACGGTTAATAAGCCTCACGCCAGTGAAGTTTACTGAAACATTAATAAAGACAACGCATTACTGTAATCACTCTGAACAAATGTTTACTCTTCCACGTGGTCAGGATTATGGTAGATTTGAACAGGAGCAATGGAGCCAAAGTGAACTGTAACTGTCGTATCCGTGCAGAGTAAGCGCCATCAACCAACATGTTCATTCCTTGTGCAAAGTTACAATTATTCAGAGTACGTTAGTCAACCTTCGTGCAAAGCGGTCATCTAACTTTGTAGCGGCTGCCACTTAAAATATGTGCATACCCGTTGAAGTTAGATTACACGTTCTATTTCACAAGCGGTATATCTATAAACCAAGAAGTAGTGACGTATTTATGAGTCATTCGATTCTCTTGATTCTCATACAATGGATTCCGCAATACTCTGAAGAACCCACGAAACTGAAATCTGAAAGCAGACAAAATGTATGAACATTATCATGTAAGCTGTACCGTGTAAGACAGACACAACAAAAAAGAACTCGCAGATACGTTATTGCTTCCAAACTTCTGCATTTACTATTCATTCAGTTGAAAGTCCTGTTGAGGTTCACCCTGCAAGCATGTCTGTACAGTGACAACTATCGAAAAGCCCGACGCCTACTACCGGTGTATTACTGCCAATAAACACAAACAAGTTACGTCAACATAAGATCCGATCTCTCTAGAAACTTCAAGCAGACTGAGTTTGTGCATATTTCACATAAGGGCGTTTGAATATCCGCACTATTTTTACGAACTCCGCTGCGTCCCGAAAGAGTTTGAAAGTAAGTTGCTACCTAATGGCAAAATTTCCAACCACATCCAACGAGTTAATCAAAAGCAGCCTTGGTTTTATTCCCTCACTAAATATGAAACTACTACTAGTGTTAAGATTAAGTGAGCCCGGTACGACATGAACATAAGACCATTTTCCAGCTACAGTGGAAACAGATTTGCAGAGGCAAAAATACACCTCTGATATAGGGTTAAGACCCAAGGACCTGATTGGCGCGAATTTTGTCTATTCAGAGGACGAATACATGGATTATGAGCTTTACTATGACAACAAAAAATCCACCCATTTGCATACAAAAGTGGTCTCAGAATGTTACGATTGGAACGAACGTCAATGCCCAGTTCCTGCATGTACCGATAAACATCTAATACTACGCTCCACTTCAATGTTTTTTTGTTATATGTCAGCGGTCACTTCAATGTTCAGATCCATACCTCCATCTCACTACTGAATAGTAAAAGTGTGAGTAGTACAGTGCGATCGTTCATCATTATAGTAACAGCACTGAAGTATCCAGACAGTTCACTCCAGCGTGGCATACACAAAAAACAAACATTGAATGGAAAGTGCATTCAGCAGCGTATCTTGGAGCCAATAAAACAAGCATGAGGCATTATAAAATATAAACATTCGAAATTTTAGTAGACACCGTAGACTCACACCTCCAACCATTTCCACAGAAGCTCCGTAATAACGAACGTCCAAATAATTACGTAGGATACAGTAAACTTTGTGATATGTATGGACATCCAGTATGACGTTGAGGTTGTTAAATTGAAGATATGATACGACCATGGAAACCAGTTCACATTTTGTACACTAGAATAACGTTCACGTCTAAGTCAGTTGTACACTCTCAACTCAAAGATGTTACGTTTAGTAATGCTATATCACTTTGAATTTACTCACTTTTTGTTCCTATGGAAACGGGGATAAAGATAACGCAAACAAGAGCTTGTTGGCGAGACCACAGGAACACTGTTTCGCACAGCTGACAAGAAAACAGCAACATAGAACCTGCAGCGTAAATGTGATTTATTTGGTAAACTTCTTCCACAGAGTCCATTTAGACTTCCCTTACCTACCGGTCTACCGTATCAGGCAGGTTTATGAAAAAGGTTTGTAACACCACTTCTTGGCAGTTGTTACCGGAATCTGATGGCGAACGCCGAACCTGAGTGCCTGGAAGCTCTGTACCAAAAACTTGAGCTATCTGAAAAATGTGTACGTTACTAAAACGACCACAAGTTCGTGCTGTATGAGAACTAACCAAGTCGACTGTTAATCACCATGTTCTATTAACGTACCATTACCATGGGTACAGGCATATCATTGGCTACTAACATGCTCCCAAAACTCAGTATGTCTTAATCCAGTGGTGCTAAGTGCGGCGTGGCTGCCAACTACTCGATATTATTCAGAAAAGAGAGGAAATCCTCCAACAATCACGATGTTCACTGCTACTTCTTCAAACGCCATCAGCATCAGTGAACTGCTCGCAGCACATTTGATGCAACAGTGGTAGACAAACAGGATGACCAGATGGGAATGTCATCTCGAATCCTTTCATGGTTGTACGGCAAGTGAGAACGCGTTGTCAGTAAAGATGTTTTTAACTCGTTGGTGGCGAAAACTGGATTGACGAACCAGACGACAGGTATCCTGGTTATCCGTCCTTACACTATGGCTTTCTTTAAATCCTATCAATAGACAGTGGAACTGATCGAGTGCTCAGTCTACTAGACTAAATTTACTGGTGGATGCAGCAATGGTAGAGAGCTGATAATATTTGTGTATATTACCGTAAGTGAGTCATATTCGTGAGTCGTACATCCGTTACCAAATCACAAAGATGGTCAAGATTCTTGGTTGGTTTTATGTATACATTATCTCCGGCATTTATTACTCTTGTGCTTCTGCTACATAAGTTTATTAATAAGAAATTAACAACCAGTCGGTAATGAATTTATAAAGCCGATTTTAAACACCAGTATATAAAAAACTATTCGCAGCAGAATTATGGGGACGACTTATACATGTTGTGGACATGTAGTTCTTGTAAGCCAAGTACCCTTCAACAGTAGCAAAACCACACCTTTGAAGAAAGTTCCGTAACATTAAGTAATGTTGATTGCCTGCTTTGAGCACACTGACCAACAACTGACATTCACCGGGTGAGCTAGAATTTTCAAACCGCCAGGCAAATTGATGCAAACGGACAAAGTTAGTACGTTTGCACAAAAGCGTCTAAACCTGAATTGTTACGGAAATAATCACAAGGTACCGTAGAATATTGCTTAATGGGTACCACAGCAGGTGAGGAATTAACGTAAGAGGACGGCTAACTGCATTATCAAAACTAGGCAAGCGGCTCATCATCCGATTCGCATCCAGTAACGCCCCGAAAATAAAATAAATGCTTGAACTCAGTTTCTACGAGAAGTATGCAACGGGAACTACAAACGTTCTTCGGTGGTTAACAGACAAATGAAGAGGACAAGTTCCTGAGAAAGTTTCCAAGTCAAGTGAGGTTTCGGTGAACCATATACCCTGTTTCTTGAACTTATCGATGACAGCACTATAGAGAGGTGCATTTTTTAAATTTGGAATATTCAAAAACTTATCATAGCCTACGAGAAAACAAATTTGTTTTGCACATACCTTTTAACGATAAATGACCAGTGGTGCTTTGGTAACGCGTCTTCAGAAGCTGTTTTAGGTGAAATTACGTGTACATTATAATGGCACAGCCTATATGGTTATGCTAGAACGTTTCATTCTGCTAGTATTTGAAACAAAATTGCATGAAACAACCACTTTTTGATGAGACGACACAGCGACATTCCCGTCGTACATGTTAACAGCTTGACCACGTTTTCATGGATGTATAAGCTTGGGGTAGCTAGCCTATAGTCTGGAGCTCGACCGAATAGAGACTAACACCGAAATGCCAGAGTTCAAGATAGTTTTCCGAACGAAGAGTAAAACAAAACACATTGTTATCTAGGCAACACGTGCGGGAATCGAAACGATTTACCAAATATTTAGAGTAAAATGGAAGAATTATTTCCGTCAAGCAACTCACCTGCAAAATGTACGCATGCAATTTTGTAGAGGACGTTTATTGGTGTACTGGTGAATAGGGTAAATGTAATGATTTAATAAATAAACAGTTATGTAGGAAGGAAATTGTCTACTGTGGGTCACGTGCTATCAAAATTAATCATGACATGTTTTCCGCTACAATTTTCGTCAGAACTGCCTCAGACTAGAGCGTTACTGCACTTTGTAGACGTAAACTGTAGTTATTATTCAATTACATAAATGGAGTGGAAACTTCGGATGTATAGTAACGGTTTTGTTAATTCTGGCACAAACTTTACTGTGACATAATTCTCCTTCCTTTGAATAACCAGATGTAATGTTACATGCGGTCAGCAACAGTTAAATAAACGTTTACTCGCTTCTTAAATTACGCCAGTGTAAACAAGAACTGTAGGTATACGGTCATTGCTCTTTGATGTTTGAAAAGTAGCTGAAGAAACGTTTCAGAGCAAAACGTCACTGTGTGTGAGAGAGAGAGAGATAGACAGACAGACACGCTGTTTAGCCGATTAAATGAAATCACTTGAGTTGGAGTCGTTTGCTGCAGTCAAAAGGTTAACACAACAGAAAGCATAGATGACTTACACTTTCCGAGAATCTACACTTCATATTTATTTACTTATAGATACCTGTGTTAAATGCAGTATTTTTCCACGTGCATATACTCCTACCTTAAGTCTACCTACATGCTACAAAAACGGAAAGCTGTCAAGTGATACCAACTAGTGTTTTTCCTTATAAAACATGAGTTCAGTTCTAAAGAGACTTAGCTGAATAGCAGTGAGAAACCTATGTAATCAACAACGTTGTGCAAGGAACATTAGAAGTGTTATATGTTCCAGTTAATAAAGATCTAGATACAAAATCACACAAATAGATTTGTTAGGTGAGGTGTCATTACCTCCGTGGCCACCAAGCAAGACAGGTTATCACTGTACAATAGCGATTCTACTGGTGATAACTCAGCGACATCAACGCCAAATGTCAAGCACGAGTCCTGGCCCGGGCCCGAGTACCACGATCGCTTCGGTCTAGACTGGCAAGCCTGACAGTGTCCATAACATAGTAAGCAACACCACTTGGACACAGAGCTACCAAAACGTAAGCAAATTATCTGAATTTCCCACCACAAGCGATACGTGAAGCACCGACTGTCTTTAGTGGATAAGTGCACTCGTTAGTGACGGAGGCATGTTGGCCCAAATTTCGCTCAATTTCTCCCTACTTAGCGAGTTCTCGCACGAATAAAGCTGTTTCGACAACTAGTTTGTGAGAGGCGACAAAAACCAAACATCATTGAATAACTTAGTAGTGAAACTGCAAGCCCATTATAACCGGAGATAGTTGGAGATAGTGGAAGCAATCGAAAAGCATTTTTACTTAGACGTTGGAAATTGATCCATAATTCCGTTATTCCCCCACTCCATAATGCGACGCGTCATCTTTGTCTACCTCAACCTAACTAACTCGGGTCGGTTTACAGCAACCTCCGCTACAATTCGGCAGTTATTAGTAAGCACGTGCTCACGTGATGTGAGGCCAAACAGCGGAGAAATTGACTGCGTGATTGATTGGTAATCAGCTTTATTACAAACGACCAGACGACTCGATTATTTGTCAGGGTAACCACTGAGTACTTGCGAATAAAAAATGAACTCTACTCGTAGCAGTTTTTCGTGTGCACGCCCCTACCAGTAACGCACAAATTCCACGCGTTCGTGTTGGCTTACTTACTAGTCCAAAGCAAATCGAAAGCTCTCAAGGATTCTAGCTAAAACTAGTAACATCAGCAACGTTGCATGCCACCGACGTTAAGGGAAAATTTTATACTGAGTCGATGTAAGTCGCGAAATATTACACATTGTATTGAATTGAATTATGTTATTTGCTCAAGTTTGAGACAAAGTTTTGTCTTATTACTGATTTTCAAAGTGTTCATGTATTTTCCTGTCATACAACTGTTATTGTCAACATGTAGGCTGCAGTACTTAATATCACCGTACTACAACCGAATTTCACATTTTGTTACAATAACTAGGTTAGGATTGAGGTGCCATGTGACATATATCATGTCCTGACAGTTGATTCTGCAAAAAAAAGATTTTGTAGTTGTTTTCACATTAAAAACACTTAGAAAAGTTTGTCCAACGCCTGAATCTTCAAATTATTCTTTCATTTCAACAATGCCACGAATGAGATGTTTATGTCCTTCGATTGAAATACTTGTGTGTATTAGAGAAGAAACAAACATCCACTTCCGGGGGATTTTGTTGATAAACACAGTAAACTTGTGTTTACCTGTTCAGACACGAGGCACTCGTAGCCAACTGACCGACTTCACAATGTGATTACCGAAATTCGTAAGCATTCGACGATAAGATGTGTTTGTGTGTTACTGTGCATTCCAAATTAATTAGGAAGAGATTGTTGAATCCCTGTTTTTTTTCTGAAGGAAAAACTTGACGGACACTTGTGTGGTCTTCGTTTGGTCACTACTGTGTTGTGAACAAGTGCACCGTCCTATTCAAGTAGTAGCGCGCTAACACTTAACAAACGAAAGAGTGAGTGAGAGCCCTGTGCACAACCGCAAACAAGTTAACCAGGGGAGTGAAGTTGTTGGCAATACATTTTTTTATCAAAATGTGAAGTGTCTAGTAAAAAGTTGAATATTTCCAACGATATTGAACATCTACATTGTCTTCTCCGGCACTACTGATGACTTTTAATCAGAGAATCCATTCTTTACTGACTCGTTATCCGTTGATTATAAAAACACTCAAGATCCCTGTGACACTTAACTGACAGCCGGTTTTTTCAGTTTGACTTGATCAAGAAGAGATGGTTTGAACAAGGTTTGAACCGACTTGTTTCAGTGCCATCATTCTTAAAATCCTCGTACCACTTATGAAGGCATAGTTGATCTAGAGGGCATTGCTGAATTTTCTTTGAAGAGGTTTAAAGTATGTAGGTTTTTGCGAAGTGATTTGATTTGTGAAGCCGCAGAGACGTCGAATTTCTGGCTGAAGGGGAAGTTTACTTCACTTTACTTCAGCGAATCACAGTATGTTTTCATTCATGCGGAAGTCGTTTATAATCTCCAGGTATTTTGCCGTCACTGTCTTCAGCAGCTAGTCTGTGATAACTGGACGATGGTTGTCCATGGACCTATGTCTCAATCACCCATTTTGCAACCGACGACCAGGACAGTAATCGCGAATAGTTGTGTCATTCACACAACGCAATGTTCAATGCGACTAGTGACGGTCGAAAACTTTCTGAAGGTGGTCAGGTGATAACTTGATCAAACTCCACAGACTCTTGACAGCTTCACAGATTATGGTCGGGAAGTGTCACCTGCCAGGTGAGCGGCAGGGTGCCCAGCCTTGAAGGCGGTGTTGTGTTAAAAGTAGTAGGATGCTTCTGCTTGTAGACCAACGTAATCATACTGTATAAAATTTATAACAACTCTCTTGAAAGGAGACCTAGTTGCGAAAAATCTGGACTTCAGACTGATTCGAACTAGCGGCAGAGATATCATGCCAAGCCGCGACAAGCACTCTACCAGTTGAGCTATCAAGCCAAGCTAGGTGCTAAGAAATATTACCTTTGCACTCAGCTGCAAACAGTTTGAGTAAAGATCGCCGAAGCCTGTCAAATGTACAATTAACATCCTAAGCAATTGTCCGGGCTAGGATTGCAATGAATATCTTTCTACACGAACAGCACATTTGAACTCTCAGTCATGTCATACATCTCAACATCAATCTACACGTCACCTGGACTCTTGGATACAGTAGTTGAGTCCTGGAAAATACTATCGTGATTAACACCGCAAAAACGGAGTAACTGTGGTGTGATGTATGGTCGAATATTGTCTAACGTGTGGGAGATGACGTAATGACAACAACGCACAGTGTGACTTTTGTTTATCTGAATAATTCTCAGCCGTCATACTTGTAATATATAAGTTCTGTAACCAAAACCCACTACAGTGCAAGTCGTTCAGGTCGTCAGTTTTAAGTGAATTGAGCGGTAAGTCCATCTGCTCGTATCGGGAGGAACCTATAGGTAAGCAGCAATAGAGTTAGGAAGCGGATATGTGGCAGTAAACGTCAGGCGAGTTCACTCTTACAGTCTTTCAGTAAGCAAAGTCATAAAGAAGACCAGCTAGTCACCTGCCGCACCAAGGACCCGTTGCTGATCTCGTTGTCGACTGGCTTAATGTGGACACATGAGGATTTGACGTAGAGAAATTAAGACAGCCGCCAAAAGGTTATTCACCATAGGTCTGGTTCGCCTTTCTGAGTGAGATCTTCGCGACTCACAATATCGGTGCCTGGATATATTGTATGCGGTAACGACTAACTAAGTTTAGGGAAGTAAATGTTGTCACTGTTTGAGAGAGTTTCCTGTGGAATAATTGCACTTTATGGCGTGGGGTTGTAAAAGCCGTAAAGTAGATGCCTCGCTGTTGAAGCTTCTCATTCAGCCATGTGTTACTTTCATGTGTGTGTCTTGATATGAGATGTCTAAACTTAGACGTCGGTGTCTAACAGTTAGCTCATCTCTCTTCCATTTCACTTGCCTACTAGATAGAACAATCTTCGTGTTGTCATGACTGTATAACAGTCAGATGGCGACGTGAGTCACTGAAGTAATGTCTACCAGGATAAGGATGTTTTCACGCACAAAACTGTGACCCAATAATAGTCAATCAAACATGCACAACTGGAAACAACGTCGGTCCTGTTTTGTTTGACTTAATGCAGCACTGTAGTCCGCTTGGATCGGCCAGCCCGTTGTCCATCGATCCTTAAGACAGCTGACAATAGTGTAGCTTATCTTCTGTAGTCTGCACTAGTTGACATGCAAGACAAGTCAGCGGGATGTGCAGCGGAGCATATGACGATTGCTACCTCATCCGTAAATGCTCCGGTGACAAACATGTCATCCGATTCTACGGCAGAACCGAGTACAATAACAAATAAGAAGAACCGGCAACCCACCCGGGCTACAACAACAACCGCGGGGCAGATGGACAAGTAGACAGATGGGGAGATAAAACAGTGACATTCAAACATCGGCTGTTGCCGCTACTGTTGCTTCAACAACCGGTTACCCAGCCGATCTATTCAGGTGGACAACAAAACTCCGAGGAGTACACACACGATGCTTCAGTGACTTTCATGCCAGAACGGATTTGGAACATTTAAGAGCTGCAATTAAATTCAGTTTTGACTTGTACATTGTTAAATTTCCAACAGACTGGTGTAGACAGTACAGTAAAAACGAAAACAATTTAGTTTCGAAGGTTGATCTGCCAACACAAATCAACAATCAAACTGACACATAAAAGGTACAAATATATTTTATAAAACTTGGACCGAGACGAACAGAAAGACGGTCTACTCATGAATATCGCTTAATATTTGCGTAAAGTATGTAAATGTGTCACGGACTAACAGAGTCATGAAAAAATGCTTGGCAGGCTAGATGTGGAATCTATGTTCCGTTAAACAATTTACTTTATAAACTTTCCTTTCAAATTATTCCACCACAAACATGTATGACGACATTTTGGAGGAGGATACACCGGCTTAACGATTGCACTCTTAAAATAACATGGAAGGACCGGAACACCCTCAGTACACTTAATTGTATGCAATCAGCCTTGTCTACTCAAATCTGGTTTAGGGGTTCGTCACCATTTGCGCTGAGAACCTTGAGATTAATGTAGCAAGATTCTTTCTGTATTCTGTATGAGGGAAATCTGTTGATTGCTGAGAAGATGATAGGTGGTAAATTCAGCTATAGCTTGAGGGTTGGCTTTTTCCTTTTATAAGATAGGGTTGTGCGAGTTACCCTTTGAAAAACAGGAAAGGGTTGAACTTGAGACCGTGATCACTCATTTTAAATTAGCCAGACTTAGATTTGGACTGATCAGTGACTAAACACTATGAACTTTATCCAGACATCCTGTTTGAGTGCGACAAAGTCGAGAAAACCATCGTACACTCTAACAAGTATACGTATTGGATAATTACGTAGTTTATTGCTCTTGGCTTATTGCTGGATCCACGTCCTATTATATGTACAGAACGCCATATACACATATATGTGTGTAAATATATTCAACTCCATAGTCTAAGCCCAAGTCATCAGTCTACTCAGGAATCTGGATCAATAAAACTGTATGAACTAAGGCAGTAAAAACGTTTTCGATTTCAATAAAGCTGTAAGTTAACTCACGTTGCAATGCAACTGTGACGAAATCGAAAATCTGTTAGATGAGGTCTCCCAAAATATTTTCATCGCTTGCCTGGACTAAGTTATATTATGTACAGAATGCGCTAGGGCTTTCCTTAGCAGTGCAAAAATGTATTTAAACTTTATATAGTGGAGACTTGACATGGAATCATTTTACTTCAAATAACTAAGGCAATAAAGTCATTTATTTGAGCTTAAAGTTGCAATACAGCAAAGTTGGTCAAAAACCCAGTTAACGCATGCTGTGTTTTATTATCGATAGGCATAATCTCGTTTGTGTCTTTGTGGTATCCACGCATATTGAAGCCTCTGTTATATACTCAACACATACACAATTGCAACGAGAATTATCTCTAACATCCACTGATATGCCACTCAACAAAGGGAAGTGATTACATTTGTGAATTGGGACGATCAAACAGTAAGCAGATTGCACAAAAATCTTACGGGTTACAAAACACTCTGGATACCGCTACTATTAAATGTCAACTGATAAATTATACAATCGCATTGAACACACTGGGTTCTTTTTCGTTAATTTACTTTTACAGTTCTTTGTGTATGTTGGGGACCAGTTACGCTGAACAACTGCAATAAAGTTAGATATATATACACTGGACTGTTAATATGTATGTTTGGAACACGAAAGACAGTAGCTCATCTGTTTACAATGTTGGAGCCTTACAACCTCATCACTATTATCGTCGAGCTGTCTGAAAGATCTACGACGCTGAGCTCTCCAGAAAGCGTTCCCGAAGAGAAAAATCCTTTGTCTGAAGAACGCAAGGTAGAAGCAGTAAGCACCTGAACTGTGGACTTCCAGTTAAAGGCAAATCCACCAGATCCGTACGCGAAACATTCTTTGTCTGGAAACAGGTGATGTTACTCTGACTTGATTGAATCCAGTGTGATGACGTACAGACCTGAAGACAAATCACCGTAGTAAATAAATCCGTTTATAAACAACATTCACGTATGGCTTTATCACACAGAAATCCCCTGCACATGAAACTACTGGGAGTGATGTAGGATACAACCATCGGTAATTTTAATTAGTGGACAACCCAAACTATCGGTTAGTAAGTGATCAGTGTGACATGTGAACGGTGCTTTTCGGCCTTGACTATTAGAAATGTGAACGGACAAGAGATATTTTCTGCCCAATCTGGAAGTATTGATTCAGTTGAAGCAGCTAGATGGTAGAATAACGACCTCTCATCCAACCGGAAAGCAATAAGTAAACCATGAGTGGTCAATTATTGGATCGTTCCTATTATAGTTACACACTCGAATGCAAGGTGCGAATCCCAACCCGGACAGCGACGTTCATTGGGAACAAATTAGTAAAGAGACCACAAAGACGCTGCATGTACATGGCAATCGATTACCACGAGGGGTAGTCACAGCAGAGAGCGAATCATCCGCAACGACCATAGGTGGCAGTCACGGCGTTAGATCGAATCAAACTGGTGGCAGCAGGCGAGGAAATACAAGTCGGATGAGGACGGAATGTACAGATGTACGATTGTTCAGTTACCATACTACTGCCTAAGTTGAAACAGGCAGAACTACACATCTAACGCCGAATCGTCCACAAGCATTGTGGATCGAAATAAATCAGCCTCGATTCAACCAGCTGAACTGCAACTTTACCCAAAGTTTTACAATCACGAAGATGATGATACTCCCAACTCTGGATACTGTGCAGTTTGCTTTGCCCATTTCGTTAGGAGATGCACCTCTCAGCACCAGTCGTTTGGACTTCTGAAAAGGGTAGCTAACTGAATAAAAGTACAGATCTCTTTCTTATTTTCTCACCATTATGATAAGCTCAGGTAAAATGGTTATTATGGCGATCTTTTTTAATTAAACCCTCGTTATTTCGAATTACCTTCATTTGAAACCTCACCATACCTGGGTTATCTGAGAATGTCCCAATCCACGTGCAGCCACATCGTTGCGGGAGGTGTTAACGCCACTTGAATGCTTTTCCCTATCTTTTAGGTCTAGTAGAGTAAAAGTTGACGGCTGCCAAATATGGGCGTAATCGTCACGATAGGCTATAAGCTAGGGTTTTTCCGTAATGAATATCACTTCAGGGTATCTACAATACCTTGAGATACTAGAGACGGTCTTGATGACACCTTAGTGGCAAGAATAATGTCATATTTTGAATGACATAGTAACGTTGGTTTGTTTATTAACTCACACTAACTTCGAGTGGAACCTTTGAGAAGAAACGCTGTCCCTCACACAAGGAAACACTTCATGAAAGATTTACGTTTTTTTCCTCCAGAAAGTGCTTCTGTATTCGGGTGTTGGCTAGTTCGTCAAAATCGAACAAAGCAAGTTGTCGTTGTACCTCCATACATGCCACGAAACGAATTTGGCACTACCGATAAGGATGTTAACCTTTCATTGTGTATTCGCGATTCGAAAATATCGGCGAATGCGAGCAATCTCCTATACTGAACGGGTCATAATTTGAAAACTCCAACTTGGGTCAGACTTGTAAACAGTTTACCGCACTTGTATGACTCACCCTGTCAGCAAGTAGTACACTGATTGTAAAAGATAAAAACCTCACCTTCCAACAAAGCACTAGAAATGATCGTATATCCTAAGTTGAAAAGACTGTCAAGAGCAACCAGTTTTGAATTTTCATTCTTTCCACTTATGGTAAATCTGACCCGGCGGATATCCGTGTTTTGAAGTAAAGACTGGGGCGGAGATCATGCGTCTACACACAATTTGTATGAAGGCAGAAAATAACAGATGTCTGGCTTGGTAATCAAATTTATTTTGTTCGCCGATGTGCGTATGGACAACCGCGGTTTTCAACAACAAACAACAAGTACCAACAACTGTTCAAACTTTTCATGGAGAGAAGTTGTGATTTGCCGCATGAGACACAAGCTTCTGAATAGTGAACTGAGATTATTCAACCGTTTTCTCTACAAGTCGAAGTGATATTAAGATACACATGCAACAAACTCCAAGTTAGCAATTAACTAACACCCTCAAAGGAAAACTGATTGTCAAAACATTGAATTATGGTCATACAACTTCAAGCGCCATAAAGGCAGTTGTTATTGTTGTTTGTACTAGAGGTTGAACTAATTTTGTTGTGCTACTGACATTTCAACATCTCTATTTTTTCCTTCCCGGACTCAACCACTAAGTTTGTTGTTTGTCCAACGTCAACTCTGTTGTGGTCGGTCGTGCAGCCGATACCACTGCTGTCAATGCGCCGCCACTGTTGTCGCCGTTCTTTCATGCAAGCAGTCCTACTGTTGAGACGATCCACCGCAGCCCGGTCAGAAAACTCAACGTTGTACGTGGTAGAGGCCGATGTCAGTGCACGCACCACTTGACACGCTACTAGCATTGTCAACGTGAATATAATTTGCCAGGTGGTAGACATTTTCATGGATGAACATTGCATACGTCGGCTACTCTGCAGTGAATCATCCGCTTCAGCCAAAGCGCGCATGAAAAACAGTCATTGCATGAACGAACGAGCAGCTACAGGTGACCAATAAAAGAAACATATGTATTATGAGTTTGAGAGTCGAGTAATCAAAAGTCTCGTCTACGTGTGTGTGTGTGTGTATGTGTGTGTGTGTGTGTGTGTGTGTGTGTGTGTGTGTAGTAAAGTCGAATTGCGAGAACTGTCTGAAAGGGCGAGTACAACCACGACGAGAAAAGATTGTAGCCAGATCCTTAAGACATACACACACATCTGCGTGTGCGCACGCATTCACCCAGGCTCATTCACTGTGTCGCACCAGTCCCCGGGGAAAACGCATGTACCGTGGGCCGGACGCACACTTCGTTATTATACTCCAGAGACTGACAAATGACTGCGTTCTTCTGTTCAGTTTCCAACCGCCCTCGGCCGACTCCGACCATTGTCCCACTAAATAGGTTCGATGAACATGCTTTCAGAGAACCGTGCCTACAAAGTGCGTTTGACGACCGAAGAGACGGAAGAGTATGAGGAGGCGTGCAGCTAAATGAATGAAGTACAAGTTGGCCGTTAGTAATAAGTCTTAAAAGTTAGTAACACCCTCATGTATGTTCTGTAATTTAGGCAATGGAGGATCCCCAACAGTTCCACTTTCATTGCTATCACTAGGTCGATGAGAAACTTCTGAACAATTATCGCCACCTACGACAGTGACTGTGTAGTGGCGTTCACATAACATCAGAAATATTTCAGAAACTATCCCTACCCACATTCAACCACAGCTTACGCAAACTGACAAGTACTTTGAAATGTGCAATTGCAAACGGGAGATGTATTGTCACATATCGTTTTGTTGAACCTGTAAACTGCCCAAATGCATTTTGCATTGGCTCTAGTTTCGCTACCAATAGCCGAGTCAAGGGAAATACATGATTCATGTTGGCTGCACAAGTCTACAGCGGATTTCTCACATTGCGTTCTCTCTACCGCAGCAGCTGTGAGTTGGAGAAGACGCGGCTGTGAGATCAGAAAGCCTTATTCATGTAGCATAGTAGGTCCGGAAGGTACATTTATTTAGCGTGGAAGTAACATGATCGTCAGCGAAATTGGAAATAAACGCCCTAAGAGATGACCGTTAATCGTACTCAGCGGCGTCCGTTAGGTGGTCAGCTCTTCGATTTCATATATTCCTGCGTTCACTGAATATACCACATTGACAATTATTCAGGATGATCAGCAATCTGAAAAACCTATTGCACCACTTGCATTCGGGGTTAATCGGTAGCTTATGTCAGCATTCACATCAGGACTTTAACTAGTACTCCCAGTGAACATTGCGTTCTCGTTTGTCCAAAAAAAATCAATTAGTCAAATTTCAACGTTGTAACTAAAGTTTCTTGTGACCAACGTCAGGCAGAAATAAGACATGATCAACCACAACTTTTACGACCACTACTCCGATATTATCCTTTAAACCAACAGTTTTCATGGCTCCAATGTCCTTTAATGAATCGATGCTGAGTAAGCCATCAACATTATTATACAGGCTGACAGTTTAGTCACTAGCGCTTCAAGCCTTAACGTAAAATATGACGGATAGCTTGGTGTAAACGTGATAATAACTCTCAAAACTGTCTGACTGATTATATTCAGGTTTTAAGTTGCCCATCCAAACTAACCCCGTGTTAATCCGAATAAAGATGCTTACTTTTATCGTCACTGTTAACTCTAGTAGGTTGCGTTACGAATTCATTAATATTTCTACCTTTAAGTCATTAATATGGACATCTTCAGACAGAACAGTAGCGAATTGTGAATAAATTGGAGGTTTACATTATTTGACTGTAGTGGATTATTGAGTAAGCATTGTTTGAATGAGTTTGCCTTTCGTCCAACTAATCGGACATGAGTAAGAAGCAAAGTTCCAGACTAGAGAATTTACATGAAATACTAATTAGTACACTGGTACGACACAAGAAGGTATGTTGCATAAGTTTGCGTATAGAACCGAAAGCGGTTGTGTCTTAACTTCGATGAAAAATGAAAAAAAAAAGTACTTTTATGTAGCTTTTACAAAATGTCCTTACAACTAGAACTACTATTGCCGACCAGGCAGCGTCGAGAGTTTTCGATTGCTTAACGAGTAAGACACCCAAGAATTTTACCGTCGCCAGCTACATCACAAGATTCCTTACATTGTTTCCAACGTCTAGATTAAGGTATCTTGACAATGCACTGACTTCATAGGTAACCTATGATATTATTACTACCACCATTGTCGGTGAAAAGTGAGGACTGTTTTGATCTTCAGATGTAAATTGCCAATTAGGTTGGAATTGGAGCAAGCACAGAATAGCAATGTTTGTTATTCTGGTCGTGCCGAATGTGGAATCAACGGCTCAGTGATTAACAAAATCGTCTCCTGACAACTTGGACCGTGGGTCGTATGTTGATGGTCGTGAGGGTGTTTACAACTGATGAAATTCAGCAGAAAGATAACTGAAACCCAACGCTGTTTATCGACGTGAACGAAGCAATTCTTAAACCTAAATTGTACACCTATGTTCCAATGTGCATGGCGGTCATGTTATCATCATCATCATCATCAACCGACACATCACATAATCTACGTTTCCTTGACCATCATATATACACCCAGCTTACGTAAAAATGGCATGCAGCTTACCTAGGTTCACAATAAGGAATAACTGGAAGTACGACAGTTTCTGATGAATTCTATAATTGTTGTCTAGAAGCCTACATCACCAGTTACTCGCAAAGAATAAATTTTTGCGTAATGTTATCCACTTCCCATCAAGCCATGTTACGGTTTCGCATCATAATATGATGTGGTTTGCATTTTACAAATAAGCCTCGCGTTTCAGATGAGCTGAGGGTTTAGTTTCTATCATTAAGTCAAACATTCCAAGTTTTTATTTCACAGCCGAATTTAACAACTTATACTCAGAGTTAATGTCGATTGAGAGTAGAAAGCTACCGGAGCTTACTGTCAACTGGAAATATTGAAATTTGCAAAAGGCTGTCTGTTTACTGCCTAACTAAGAATCATCCTAGTCCATGATCATCTATTTCATCGAAACCATTCTGAGTATTCATTCCGTTAATCCCTGATACCAACGAATATTCCGAAAGTGGATAAACATTACAAAGAACAACCGTTTTAGATGCCTTGGTTTTATGAGCCAAACCGTTCATTCGCGCCGACATTAGTCCCATGGGGCAGTTCATTTTATCGCCACCGCTTCAAAGACTCCGATTACCAAGATTGATGTGGGCCGCCCAATTACTAACTCGGTTGACTACAGTTCCGAATAAGGAAATTAACAACGGTGTAATTTGTAACTGAGATAGAACGTGCTCATTCACTCAACTGAGATCATTCAACCTGTTCGGTCAGCTTTGTCAACACTACCGAACACATAAGTGGTTCATAGCAATCGACCTGCTTTAAAGTCAACAGTGCGGTATAATGGAGCATTCTAAAGAAAATGGAAAAGAAAGATAAATGCCAAAAATGTGTACTGATTCGTCCCTTCCACATAACGCTACCTGGGAACATATAATGACGGAATGGTCCCACTAATTTGTTTTTTGACCTGTTTTTTTATTTCCGTATGCATTCACTCAGTTCTGCTTTATCGTCCTCAACCGCCCGGTTTAGTTAGCCGACGGGTCTCGAGGTGGATAGCATGTATGAAAAACCTGCTTTACTGTCTACACATTGACTCCGATATCCGCTTATTTAAAGGAATGTCGGAAACAGGTCGCTTGAAGTTGCATGGACCACCATGCGCCTAGGATTACGGCGAGTTAGATTAGGAAGAATCAATAAATCAAACTATAGAAGAATGCCGGCTGGCCACATTATTAAGTGCACAATAAGTTATATACTCCCCATGATAAAAGAAGACCATCCGGAATTTTATGTGCAATACTGGTGCAGTAAATTTTGCATCCGACGTATCTAACAAACGAATTACGTTAGCTATACAGAACTATTTGACGCCCGCGTATCTTCGGTGAGTTGGTGTGAAATGTACAGCGATCACAACAAAACCGTGACAATATTCTACTGGTGCACAGCATTTTCCTCCTTTAACCAAATAATATATACGATGTTCGAGTCAAAAGTGCGCAGGGAAGGCCATGACGTGATATGTTCCTAGATTTAGCGACAAAATTATAAAAACAACCTAAAAGTTGCTAACACTGCACCATTGAATCCCAGCATATCCGTATTCAGAGCCAACATATAACTAACAAATTTAAGTCAGTATAGTAAAAACGGCAGGGATGATTTTTAAGACTGGTGAAAAAAGGTGGAAGGGAAGAACAAAAACTCTGAGTTAAAATTGAGAGATTTTCTTTTGAAGGGACTCAAAATTGAATGCTTTATCTACTCTTTCTGTTGGCATACATACGAAGGTTCACCACATCCTTGCAAATAGAACCGAGGGTAACTCAGATTGTCCACAATCAGTCTGTTATGACAGTCTTTATTTCAACCACAGGGATATATATTTCGACATTTTCGTATGGTGGCTTGACAAGTATACTCCACAAATGTACTATTCGGTCTCTGTCGGGGTTCTAGCCTGACAAGTCTAACTGCAAATTAAAGCTGAGGACTTAAGAAAGTTAAGCACATCTTTGGGGGCATTATCATATGGGATATTAGCTAGATTTAGCAAATTTGAGGTAACAAATCATAACATATGCTATCCGACGTGCATTCAGTATGCATCGTACTGTAGCCAGTTTACTTACACACACTACTATGAATGCGCCAGATATTGGGTTTACTGCTAAAGTGTCTCAACGCCGTTGTAACTCAGGCCAGTACATCACTGATACACTAATAGTGCCTGAAGTAAACTAATAGTCACTGTCAAATACCACCTCTCCTCAATGTTCTGTTCATAACAAGCAGGACTCTGTCCACTATGCTGAACTTAATTGTAACGTAGTGTAACCGACCCCTCCGACCCTCCATAATTAAATCAAGATCGGTATTTCAAAGTTTTTTGAATTATTTCTGCTGAAATTCCTAGAACAAAAGCGGTTTCACCATCCAGCATTCCAACATCATTTTGCGTCATTTTGTTTCAACTTTGGCGCTTGTGCTCGACTGGTCTTTTGTGGAACCCACACTTAAGGCTCTCCGAAACCAATAAATTCAGCTGTGTTTCTTAAGTGTTTCGCGTCAGTTCGAACCCACAATAGTTTGGTTTAAAGCCGCTTTCCATCCATGAGTTTAGGGTCCTAGATTGCGAGAGCTTTCTAATCTGTTCACACCTTCCATTTTCTCACTCATCGTGATATCACCAGGCCTCCATTGTTGCGTCATTCCTGGCGCTAATACGTTTGTCACCTTGTTGGTTTCTCTCAGAACATTATCACAGAACGATCTCATTGACCGACGACATGCAGAATAGAGTCATTGACACAGTTTAATCAAGTTGTAGTAACGTCCTGAAAAAACCTTGCCAAACGTAATCACACCAGCAGTCCTCCACTTTCGGTGATCAGTTTAATATGGTTTTGCACCCCATATTTCTTAACAGCGTAAAATACCTCTGGAATAGCATAAGTCACAGATTGGAACACGGTCCAGTTTCGAGCTGAACAAGAAAGGAAGCTGAACGTTCTCTGTTTAATTTCACATCTCACCTGTCCACTGATAGCAACAGCTGAATAGAAATTTGAGAAAGGGCACGATAAGCTCATATCAACTAATTTATTGTACGTGAGCTCAACTTTGAAAAACCGAGTGGAGAGCTTGAGGTTAACGTGTCATTCTAGGTCTGTCGGGTTTAGTAAAAAAACCAATTAGCTAAAATGTTTCTATGATTCATCAGAGGTAGGATGAGAAGAGGTTTTCTGAGGACGAACAGCTGAGTTGTAGAACGTGGGAACAGGTACCCTGCACCGAGGACATACGGCGACAAACACTTTGGTTGTGTGCACACACATACATATATATATATACATGTATAAAAAATGCTCATTGATGTCCTGAAAATAGGTGTAGAGTTTCCAACCCCCTCCGGGGAGATAGTGACAGAAATCCTACTACCCTATGCAAATTAGGTGATAGTAACAGGATGAGTAAGTGTGTTTCTTTTGCCCCTTATTTATCATTCACCTACAAAATTCTTTTCATCTTGATACCACACAATACAGAGAGTACTCTGTCCACAACTTATGTCTAGAAGACAAAAGAATCAAACGAGCTCATTAAAGTAGGCTATTGACCTTGTTTAATTGGTTTTTGTGATAGTACAAAGAAATACTCAAAGGTAGCGAGATACACTAACAGTACTACATTTCAGCATTCGAGCTGTGGTTGTTACGACGTCTCGTGTTCAGGCTGCAGCTGCCGGTTGATGTCTAACCCACATCTAATCTCGCAAATCACATGAAAACAAGTATCGTGTTACATACGAGCTGAGAACGTTCTGATTCTACGTTCACATCTAGCGGCATCCTTATCCTAGATAGTCTGTGATAGTAGCCAAAGCCAAAGACTGAGTACATTCAGATGAATAGCAGGAAAATTATTCTGCCTTATTCTCCGTGAAAGCCATATAAATTATACCTTATGGATATTAGTCGAAGGAGTAGATGGAAGAAACGTGTGTGCAGAGGACTGTGCATTACTCTCTACAAAACTGGAAGGTATTTCTCTGAGAATAAACTTTAATGTAGGTCCTGGGTACTGGAATATTCATTATACGGCCAACATTAATACGTATAGAAATTTAAAAAATGATATTTAATGCAAATAGAAGGTAGGGTAGATTAATTATGCCTGAAACGAAGACGTTTAAAAAGGGGGAAATGTGTAATCTATTCAGAGGAAGTAAACGATGCGTTGTTGTTATGGGCGTCTGTGTATATAGTTTTCAAATGATCTTTGCCTAACCTTGGCTACCCGTTCAGTCAGCATTTGTCCGTCGTCCCTATCTCTGACCACCATTCGTTCATTCTACCCAGAAAACCTCTGTCAAATTCCATATGTTAACGGACAATCGTCAGAAGAACGGATAAGCGATCGTAATACTGACAGCGGACAGATGAGTTGCGGCACCACATGAAGAAGCCGGATGGAAGACAACAACATTACCATAGCAGAAGATGAGGATGATTCGGTTTATGGTTGTGAAATTAACCAACTAGGTTTTCTAAACCATCGTGTCTACTCAATCCGTGGATGTGTAACTACTGGATAACCAACCCCGGAGTCACACAAGACAAGTTCCTGAGTTCACTGGCTGGTCTCCATAATTCACTATCTCCAGCTGAAAAGACTTCCGGAAGGTTTGTCCAAAATATGCGTAAATTTTATGACTTTCAAAGTCGAACGAACGGAAGAATATACTATTCGGAAATAGGTCACAGACTGTGTCTGAATGACTGACTGATGTTCATCACAAATCACTTGAACATAAACCGACTGTAACAATCACACATATTACTTAGTTATGATCGACTGCCTCTTCGGCTAGTGAGTATTCATAAAATATGGCAGGTCTGAATGTAAGGAATGAATGTATAAAATATGCTTATCCGATCCTTGTGGACTGAGGGCTCTGAACCATCTGAACGATGTCTACGATTGATAAATAATGCTAACCTCAGTAAACATGTGAGATATAGAAATCGTTACTTAAACTTTTGCTTCTCAATCATCCTACTTGCCACCTTTAAATAGAACTTCGCACCTTTATGACTAGTCACATATGTTTGTATGTTTCAACACAGTGAAACTCGTTACAATACAGAGAAGGTATTGAAGAATGGAAGTGTACTCATAAGGTCTGCTTTCTTGTTGCAAATTATGTTGTATACATCCATCAAGATGTGTCTATACCATAGTTAGAATATTTTACTGTTTGAGGGCAAGTACTAACAATGTTTCTGAAAACGTAGGATGCTAAATTAACCATATTTACAACCCTTCTGTGTGACGTGGAATACAATCATTGAACCATTTTAGTGAGTACTGTAAATCTGACACAGTGATCACCAACATATATATTTATTTATAGTGATAATCACTGCAATCATCATTAATCACCATTATAATCGTAAGCATCATCATCATCATTGTCAGTCATGCAGTTATACGACAGTCCCTGAGACGACGCAAAGAACAAAACAGTGTATGCCAGGGAAATTGATGTCAAAACGGTTGCATAAAATTCTCAGCATCATTTAAGTCGACGTTACTGGTAGAACAGTCAAACAGCTCGTAGATCAGTGTGTTTTGTACTGTACCATTGATTTTGTCATGTAGGAATTCGTTTATTTAAATTGTACATCACCACAATTCCCATAATCACTGACGACAGTGTATCAGCGGTGAACACTCATGCTTATCTACCGTGTCCCCCCTAAGAAAAAGCCTTAGTGTGGGGTTAAAATAGTAGAGAAAAGTGACATTTACATAACAGAACCTCTACGTGGAACCATAAAACAAACGACACATTGCGAATAATCTATTGATAATAAGGCGTGAATAGGACGGCAACTGTAGGATAATTTTCTTGTTCTCACTGTTAGATTTGAGATTACCTGCAGTTCACAGATGAATAAACCTATCAGAGATAACATTCACACCACTAAGTTTCTCAGTAACTCAAGCTAAAAGACAGATGGATCAGATAAATGTCATTGTTGGAGACCAACACAATTGCAAATCCAAATCACCACTAACAGTCTTCATTTCATTTAGCCAAGACATCGGTTGACTGTTCCCTGTCTTGCACTACGGAACAAGAACCTCGACAAGACCATGACAGCCAGATTCTGTGTAGTCGTTAGGACTCAGAAGCTACCGGTGCTTCCAATCACAAGAAACTAGCCTATCAGTACTACGTCACATCGTGTTTACCGGTTCATATGTAACTGAGGAGAAAGTTACGTAAACATAATCGAGAAATGCTTGAATTCAAGAGTGAATGGACATTTACCCAAATAGGTGCAAGAGTTCGTGTTACCGAAGAACGGCAATGTCGCTGATAAGCAGAAACAGTTGGTTTTCTCAGTCGCTAGACACGTCCTGACCTTCGGCCACGCTTTCGATCCATCTTGCACATTCAGTGTCCTGTTACGTCACTCTAACCCGAGATTCTTGCAGTTTGCTGAAGCGGTTGTAATCAATCGACTCAAGCCAGTTCTGTATTCAGAAACAACTGTTCGTGAGTTTGACCCTTTCCTGGACTTAATGACCTGTCATAACCTGCTTATTGATTACCCACCCTTCTAGTTGTTATCGTTAAAGGAAACCTGTCCATTTTTTTGTTCTAACTGCTTTGTTCAAACACAACTAACGGTTAACATTCATAGAACAGCTTAGACGTTAACGTCTTTGAACGTTAAAAATTTGGGTAAGTATATTTGTTTAACTCTAGTGTCTAAAGTTTTCCTTCGAATGACTTCGTTGCTTATCTGCTCACGTCTTCCATTGCGCTTGAGTAAACTTGAAGGTTACCAGTCAGAGATTTTAACAAGCATGTTAACTGCCATTTTTGCTACCCAGCTTTACAGTTCTGCGTGAAAACTGTTCTGATTGTAATCTCTTAAGCTTCTGATACATATGTCGACGCCGCAGTCGGAAGAAGATTGTGTTTTTAAGATTACCAGCTCTGATTTCACTCTGTCTTTCATATTCCTTCACTTTAACTTTCCGTTGTATTAAACTACACTTACTGCGACAGCCTTGTTATGGTGTTAAGATGAAGGAAACTAGCGCGTCTCATTTTGTTTAACAGCTTGACTGAGGCTGAAAGTTTCGTTTTTAGTACGCACTCGGGATTAGAAAATTGATAACCTGATTGTTTCATGAACTGTTTTCACAAGTGTGGAATCAATGTTGTTCACATCGTAGCACATAACCAGTGAGGAATTGGTTGATGTCTTATCTTATGGCCTAGATTAACAATGCAACAAGGAGGCACTAACAATTAACTTCGCAAATATTTGTACAACAAAATGAGTACTCCTAATCAGTGCCGTGAGCTCAACAAAGATCTCACTCCAAGTTAACGTTGTAGCGAGGGTTCAAGCAAAAAGAATTGTCTAACAATAATCATAAAGAATACAGTTCGACTAAAAACGGATAGGAGACAGGCGAGGTTTCGGATTCGAAGCTAACTTCTTCCCCAATTACAAAACCTTACAATGGGTTAGAAAAATTCACCTGAAAGAAAGCATACTTATTCTCTAAGAATCGTCTTGCAACTGCATCACTTTCATCATCATCATCATCATCATCATCATCATAACAGCCATGAGCCTGACCAAAAGGTACTGTGGCTCGGGCCGCCGCTCACCTCAACAGTGACGTGGAATATCCTCGAAGAAAAAGTTACCAAGAAGGTTGAGAATTAATAAAGGAAGACTAGCCGGAAGAACTAGAAATGGTATGGATACAGGTACGCCATTGACTGCGACACATCGCCATCTCGGATAGCGTCTCTAACCAGCGGTTTGGGTGATCACGAGGACCCCATCCAGGCAGGCGACACCTACCCACCACTTTGGAAATAGGTATGTGGTCAAATAGACACAAACGCATACAACCAAGTGACTCTTCAATATGAAATACTCAAGTCTCTTAAACAGACAAAGTGTATTATTCAGCTTAGGTAATACAATAGGTCCACTGCTATAAGATGCAGATCACAAACAGTCTGTATGCTATCAAGCTGCACAGCAATAAGACGAAGTGGTCGAGAACTACGGGATCGGACACATGACAGTGTCAGTGGTGGGCAAACGACTTTTGCCACTGAACTACTACCGGCTGAAAAAGTGTCCTTGAAGGTATACGGGAAGACTCTGTGGTCCTGGCCGTGTCTGTAAGCTTAAACACTTGTTTAAATGACATCTAGGGAAACGGAGTTTGTATAGGTGTGAAGATGTCTACCAGAACTTGCCATAACGTCAAACAGGAAAACTCATTTCTCCTCAGATTCCAATAATGGCAGCGTTTCTGTCGAGTAAAATGTTACTAAACCCACTCTGTACACAATGCAGAAAAAATAGGTCAACGTCAGTGCAAAAAGGATTTTCCTCACATTTGCTTAAAACAGATTCCACACAAAAATGCGTAATACTAGTAAGTGTAAGGACATCAACCTGTTACTATATCTTCTGCTGAATAGGCTTATTCAGAATGAAGAAGGATATATATCCTAAGTGTGAACATCACAGATGAGCTTGTAACCAGTAATCGTAGTCTAGGACCACATAACTTAGTAACCAGTAAGGGGACATTCTGGAAATATCGCTGTTGATTGCAATTCCTACACATGAAGTAAGTGAAAACGGTTACAGCAAACAGAAGTTGCTTGCGAGTATTGTTAACTTGAAGAGGCAATTATTGACCAAAAGTAACCGATTTGGCCAAATCGTCCATGATTCTTCATTTGAACATTGTTGCGTTCCAGATCTTTTACAACAAGTTTCACAACATGACCCGGTATGTAGGACGGGAACTTAATCTTCTTCCAAGTTGGAGATGAGTAAGAGGACTCTGACACTGATTTATGTGAATATTACAAGTACAGTCACCTAAGAACATCGCAACAACTGCCTGTTGACCCTAAAACTACCCTACTTGAGACATCTTTCCCATTGGTTTTGTCTAATAAAATTAACTATTCCACAGCATTTGTCATGACCACCACCCGTGGACATGATGCTGACAGTCGGTGCATAGTTTGACTCATCCATATAAGATTTGCGGATGATTACTGACCACAGGAACCTCTACCGTGCAGAGCACTGATACTACCCGCAACAGAAATAACTGTCAGCCATAATCAACAACCGGCACGTGTTGTATTAACCTCAAAGGTTTGGTTCTGCATAAATGTATGTGTTTAACAGTTAACTTGGCGGCACTGACACCATGGTGCAAAGAAGCACTTAATGAAATTAATGTGAATTCAGGTCAGCCCTGGAGCTCTTGGACCTAACACTTCACGTTCCAAGAGGATTTCTCACAACCCCGCCGGCAGGTGGTTGTAGGTGCTGTCATGTTCGACATGTCAGCCTCACAGCATGCTACATAGGATCTGTCGTAAGCGACTTCGCCAGGGAGGCCAGTGAATGCAAACTCTGTAGAATATTGGGTTTAGTGACCCACTGACATCACCAGCGGACAAAATAGGTAACCAACAAATCTACTATAACCGTCTGCAACATTAGAAATTGAAATCACGGTAAAACACATTCATGACTAAATACACCGATGGAATACAAACAACGTGGACCAGTTTTGGTTTGTTCTACCAAGAGCTGTTCGGAACTCCTGTTCTTCATTCCAGAGGTGATCCGAACCTTTATGTTTAAAAATTTAAACAGTTCTGACAACTGTGTTATTTTACAGCACAGGCAGTGAACGCATGTCTGAACGCTGTCTGTACATGACCCAGTTATCTGAGTCCGGTAACCCTGACCGAATTTACATCCGATGGAACGGTTTTACCATTTCGTGGGAACCGGTGAGTAAAAACGTTAGTTACCAGGCGGAGTTGGACAACGACGATGTTTCCTCCTCACCTCTTCCACAATTCACTCACATTCGGCTAGACCATTGGCTTACAACAATATTGTTCACATTCCCTTGGTTTATACAAAGTTCAAGTGACTGTTTTGCAAGTGACTATTTCCCAATAATATCAGTGTAAATTATGGGGCGCCTTCATGTGCATAACTTACCACAGATAATTTACGCATGTCCATAGACAGCGTTGTTTTCGTTTGATGTAGTCAACCGGGAAACGAAAAAACCGCCAATAAACATGCACGACCACTCCTCAGACTTATGAATTTCAGTTGGATGAGGAATCCAAGTGATCAGCAATAAGAGCAAAAATGTTTAACAAACTCTCATCCTATCCGAAGCCCATCTGTACTACCGGAGAAGTGGTATTATACATTGGTTCAAACGTCTTTAATGTTTACGTATGTCCTCAAAAACAGGGTATAGCCTACAGTTTTCAAAAATCTGCTTAAGCACTCAAATTCTTTATATCCCAAAGATCAGTTTCTAAAAGCGGAACTTCAACCTCGCGCTCAAGAGAATGAAGAAAAATGATGGCGAATATGGATGCACGACCAGTCCATGTCAGTAGGTTGATATCAACCCAAAGCACTGGTTTAGATTTTGGGTATAAAGTGAACACAATCGACGATTGTGGTGTCAATGCCAGATGCCTGTACTATTTTTCGAAAAACGAGATTTTTTCCGAGTTCTTCTTTCAGTTCCTTTTATATCACGGCTGTTCTGCAGAAACATTCAGTCAGCTCTTTTCAGGTAATCTCGTTCGATATGATGGCGGCTGATATGAATTCGAGAATAAGAAAGGTAATCCAGTTGATGAGATGACCGTATGCTGTTGTATGTATGTATCTGTCTTTTGGGTTGACGTCGTCCCTCACACACACACACTTGAGAACGGATTTCACGTCGAGTAGAATAAATTTAAGAAATCGATCTCGTAATTAAGTGGTGATAGTTTCTGCGGTTATTTGGACGCATACCGGCTGCTGGTTATTGTAAACTTCAACTTTCTGTAGAGGACGAAAGCGATAATGCGCAGTAATTAGGCGGCAACTTCGTAGACGTCTTTGCTTTTCCAGTCTGTTAAACTTAATTTCTCAACCTCAAACATGAATTCAAATCTCCACATTGTTTAGGTGAATCTATTCTGATCTGAAAGCCACCGTTTAGATGATGATCACACATGCGGTTGAACACAATCCGATAAGTATTAAGAGTCATGGGAAACTTTGTTAATGGGGTTGCCCCTCGCTAGTTAATTCTGTTTGGCTTGATACACCAATTGAATGTAATCGCGACCTTGACGTTAGTCGAACATTGACCAAGCGAGGTTAAGTACGGACAATAAATCGTCGGGAACGTTATTTTCATTGCGCCCAGCTGATTATCAATCAACCGTATTTGCAATGCAACCGATTGGTATCTCTTGCTGAGGCTATCAATCCGACAGACGCATGACCCATTCATCATTTCATGGTGGAAAAAGGCAAGTTATAGGCTACCGGCTTTGGCTGTGACTGTATTAAGCTGTCTCAGCACACACACACACGGTAACGGTTAGAGGGGGGAATCATATCAGGGGTGTAGTGCGCCAGAGCTCAACTGCAGAACCATAACTATGACTTCCCATTACACTCATCTCTCTTTCTCCTCCTGAAGGGCATGGTTTCCTGTCACGAAAGCCCAGAGTTAACATCGCTGTTCACGTTGATGATTTTCGGTCGGAGGGTGGTGTCGAATCAGAACTGTCTGTTACACGTTCAGATGTCAAGCCCTAAAACGCAGGAAATCCCACCAACGCACAGTACTGGGACTGATGAATAAGGGCTTGAACAATTGTGTGGGCCTCCGGTCAGACCGGAGGTGGCCATGTACACAGGTGCATATGGCAAAAGATTAATGAGATTCATGATATTGGTCTATTTTAACGAGGCATCGAATCTGTTACACGCTCCTCTCACATAGCCACCAGGCCGTTGAAACAAATCGGACAGTATAGTACCGGTTTATAAAAAGGGCATCAGTCTGCTACGCGTGTGCATACTTGTTGAACCGGACTAGACTAACACTGGTCCGAAGAGTTGAACATCCGTGTTTGACAGCATGAACCTGTAAAACCGAGTGAGTGCGAGGAAAATTTTGAAGTTACAGCTACCGTGCCGCATGTTTAACACACGTCTTATCGATGCATGTATGAACCTGCAATCTAGCGTTCGTAAACTTCACTTGAATTTTACGGATAAACACACAATGTGAGAGCTAAACATACGCATTGCTTGTTCCATTTGACCGCAAGCCAGAGGTGGCTCACTTAGTAGCCTTCAGTTTTGTTTAAATGTACGTTTCACTGACAATAACTGGCGCATTATTTATCCTGGAGGAGTGGATGTGCAGTCCGCGGCCATAGTGATTCGACGAAACTGTCGACAGCAGTGCAGTCAGAAAAAGTTAGTGGTAAACATTACGATGATTTAAGTGTGATATGAAGCGTGACTGCAGTCGGCTGGTTGTTGAGTTGGATCAGAAACCTGGAGAGATGATGAAGTTCCGCGGCTACTTAAATCAAAGTACTCATAAGCAAAAATTCAAGGTACTGTTTAGCGTAGCAGTGTAACAAATACCGTGAAATAGATTAGAGTGAACAAGCTTATCTTCGGCAGTGAAGTTATTGGCACATTACAGTCAATTTAATGAGCCCCCTGAACTTGAAAGATATTCGACAGGATGGAGCAAAATAAAGAAACGTCCTAAAAAATATCGCTGTTAACCCTAGGCACTTTTCTTGAGAAATTGTACTTTTTCGGTCCACAAACACCTCGCTCCCTGGGTAAACGACCAAATAGAAATTAACAGAACAGTCTAGAGTTAATCTTCACTAGTTTCTTAATTGCCGCGTACAGTGGTTGCTTAGTGATCCTAACTACTAATCTTAGTAACTGTCCCTCAATCTTCTGATCTGAGAAGGCTTGTAGGTCACCACACACCATATAAACACCTTGTATTATTCTGGCTGTCACTCATGATGTTTGCGGCCAGCGTTGTCTCCGTCATTCTATCCGTACCGGATTGTTTCGCCCGTTTATTCAACTTCATAGTCTAGAAGAGTAGAACTGGACAGTCCCAACTCAAATATTCCATAAGCCAATAAATGACGACGTACGCTGGGTGGGCATCCTATTGCACAAGCCTACAAAAGGCCACTGAATATTGCTAACAGCTGTAGGAATTCAGAAGGAAAAAGAGGACAGATGTGTCTTCAGCTTATCATGGAACAGAACAGACTTAACTGCTTCTATGTCTTTCTCGGATAGGGTCCGAACAACCGTCCGAAAATTCTGCATATACTGTAGAATATCACAACTATTGGAGGTGCTTGCAACTTCGACATTTCTATTTCGCTGGTCTTGTCCCGTTAATCTGTGATTAGGCACCCCTTAATGTGATTTTTCAGAACACACGGTAAGATCTCATGCTACACAACTCACGTACTTGGCGTAAAGCTCATAGGATATATGAAGCTGAGTTGGAATTTGCCAGAATTAATCGGTTGCCGAAGTTAACAGTACGTGCAACTCCATCAAACACGTTACCAATAAAAGGGTTGCTGCGACATTTATTAAAGAACAATTCAAGCAGATAATTACTAGAAGTTTGGTTACTTATCTATTCTGGTAGTTTTCGTTGATGTGGTCAAACAAGTGGGAGAGGTTGTTGAAAAGTATTTCATATACACATGACTATTATTTAATAAAGTGATTTAGTATGGAAAGTACTTGTCTTAGACAAAAGGCGCTCCCGTATACACTCGTTGGTCCAGTGTAAAAAGTAAATTTTAACTTGGCAAATAGTTTTGTTGTTTAACCGGGGCACTTCGGAATTACACCTGTTGAACAAATCACACTACAAGTACTGGAATCTGCTAGGTACTCGTCCGTCAAGATTAGTTGTTATTGGGAGATCCAATGTGATTTAAGGCTGAGATTGATGTCAAGGAGCTATGTGTCAGTGACGTTGAAAATCGCAAAATAAATCATCCCTGACTTCTCTGCTTTATCAGTACAGCTAGATCAAGGTTGTGTTAATTATTCCGGAGGCCTTAGCTACAAGTACACCCACCGGAACACTGTGTCTGATTAACGCTCGTGCGGTTTCTAAGTTAGCATCACATAAACGCTGACAGACAAAACTCGCACATCTCCATAAGCGCCCCCCGCCGTTGTGTATATTTTGTAACTTGGGCGGATGAGGTTCAGAGTTCACACGGCTGGAATGCATCACAGACGTGTCTAAACTGAAGCGTCTGCCTACATCTAGTTTGTCAGTCTTCTGGACTAAGCTAGATGTGCAGGCTGTTCTTACCAACACCAGCATAAACAGGGAAATGACAGAAACAAAGGGTCACCTTCCTCAAACTAAAATAAACACAATAACCACAACACGCACGAATCTACAGGCCTGTCAGTCTTGATGGCGCCCCGTCTCTAGGGCCAAATTCTTTTTATTCAGAGAAGAAATCGACGGTGAGTTTATTGTCCGATCTGTAGATAATAAGTCACATACACATACGATATCATTTTCTCAGCCCTCTAGCATATTCTGCAGCAGCACTTGTCTCAGTAAACTGTACACAATGGTTTATCTGATGCTTTGAGGTGTGGTCGTACAGACAAACTCAAACCAAATTGGACGCCTTGTTCGACGCTCCGTTATTACATGCTAACGAAACAGTTACACGCAACAATCAGACGCAGAATTAAACATCTAAAATGCCGGCAATTGAGTTGACAACAGTATGAACCGGTCTGCTGCACCTGCCAAGGAGTGTGTGTACATCAATGGACCAGTAAGTCGTAATCTTTATGAAGCTTTGATGGGTCGACCACGACATTTTCTGGATTAATCAGACCAACCAAGTATGAGATCACGTACATACATATCTCACAATAACTGTTACGCAGGTACGAGTGAACTGAACGTAATTAATCAAACAATCGCATGGAAGTAACACAGGCTTCTCTGAAATTGGGGGTATACTGGTGTTTCGGGTTCAGGAACGGTTGTTCATAGGAAAAATAATACACCCATGAATACTTTAAACATGGTATCTAGTCCAACATTAAAAGTGAGAAGTTTATAGGAAACATCACGATGCGTTCATCTTGCAAATCTGAACAAGGTGAAACTCACTTATTTACGGATTACTGACATTTAATTCGCTTTGTCTAATTTTAGTCTATTTTGAGAAAAAGAGAGATTCTGTCTTCAAAGATAAGGCCACAAGTTTAAACCCTTGATAATGCATTTGTGTTTGTTGCATCGGTGAAAAGTGCTGCGTAACGGAACCTTGTTTGATGCAGAAGCTAACAACGTGACCTGTTCTCAGTGTGCCTAGATTAGTTGTTCGAAAAACTCCCTTGACCTTAAACTGAACGAATCATGCATTATGAATTGCGAATATCTGTACAGGGAACTCATGAAAAGACTAACGCTAAGACGGTTCAAAAAACACCAGCTATCACAT
>LUCH01000002.1:239576-289134 GCA_013368495.1 Paragonimus heterotremus | reverse complement strand
AGTGGCGGGCAATCCTAAAGTAAATAACATGAGAATCTCAGATTATGCGCTGTAAAATTGGTAAGTCCCACTTAAAATGTCTTATCTCAGTAAGATTTACAATCTTATCTAGCAAGAACTTTGAAGACGGTGAATGCATAAACGGTTTGTTATGACACGCTGTGCGTGCAGAAGCGAGCTAAACCCTGTCTAAGAATTATGCCAGTCAAACATTGCGAATATGCATTCAGATTAACTTTGTGTATCCACACCCTATCACCTTTACCAAGCAGCCACGACTTAAAGATTGAATGAGAAGAATGGCCTAACTATCACTGTGACGCCTGTTCATAAGCCGTGCGTGCGAGTACCTAGAATGCGTGGTGATCATGAGAACGGACTGTATATAAACAGGTGGAAACTGTTTTGCTTATAGACAGCAGGAGCAACTCTCTAATATAAGACACAAATGCAAAAGCAAACGACGATAGTGTTCTCCAGACCTACTGAGTGGCGGTTATTTCTGGCGTATAAACCCATCATTCTAGAGGTTTTCAAGACTAGAACTAGATTTTCAAACCGCACCCATATTCAGTAGGCCAGACCAACTGGATTTAATACAGAAATACATGCACAAATGAGCACGATCTCGTCTTATAGCTGAAATGTTCGTAAATGTACAGAGCTTGAATGTTCCCATAATTCCAACTGTTCAGGTCAGGTCATATCTAACGCAAGAAAAAACTGAGTTTAACACCACTTATCTTTTCAAAACGTCATCATACAAGTGACAGAAGCCACATGATAGAAACACCGAAACAGAATGTTTCTCCCACAGTTTGACAGGCTAGCACATAAAGGCCAGGGCAACACTCTGGTAGGATCACGTGCTTCTGTGTGTGTATTTCAACGTCTAGTCTCGATGACTCACACTCTCAATAGCAAACTTAAGGAGTCCTACTGGCCGCCTGACTAATTACGTATCTGAAGTATCACTTAAGTGATGACTGATGCCAAAATCTCCAGTTTAACACACGACCAATCTTCCGTACATGTTAGTGGTGGTCCTAATTTGACCTGGACGATAGGTCATTCACTGAAAAAACGGTCACGTCTGTATAGCAGTAGAGACCTCGCCAAGTACGTAACCGACTACTCACTCGATGCGGCTGACTTATATGGTGACGTAACTGTAAGCGATGTGTGACCTTATCGTCAGCCATTGCATAACTGCAGCAGGTTACATCAATTGAACAACCCATCTCTCCTACTAAACTAGTTCAATAACAAGTAATATGGACATAGTAGGCCGGTACTGTTACAGGAGTACCTTAACAGATTTTACTAATTCGTGTTAGATATCAACGATTGCTCTAATATAGGCCACAATTGATAGTTCATTGTTTATTTTGACTCAAGCCAACTGATAACACACCCAGTCACACAGTCTGACCCAGTCAGACAAAGGCGAAAAAATATATGTAAGCCTCATTAATTACCGACATCAAGAAAACATAATTGTTGGTCGGTTTGTAGGCGTACGACACACAACAACGTGACCGCTGCAACCCTTTCCAAATTCATGGACCAAAGAAGGAAACGTGAACGAAGAATGTGAATGATGTGCCCGATGGCACAATCAGACAATCATAGAATAACGCACTCCGCAACCATTCGTATGCTAAAACATGCAGTATAGTTTCACCAAGATCAGAGCACCTCCGTGTTCTGGAACACTTTTAACGCTACGCAACAGAGATAATGTCAAGACGATCGTATGTGGCGCACAGAAAGAAAGGATAGTTGGACAGATGAGTTGTCATACGCTGAAAAGACATTTGCACATTAGTATACAGCACAGTTACATATGCCAGTCCGTCTCACACATCCGGTAGAAGCGCAGACACTCTGAAGAAACACATCTGGAAGCCTTTTGACTGCTTATGTTCTTAGTTAGCATAGTTATTCATATTGCGACGACTTCTCGAGAGTCCGGTACCATTTCAGCCAGGGAATCACGAGAAATTCACAATGGTTCAGGCAATGATGTACTTGTGACGATGATTGAATCATCTTGGTAGACTGGGGTTCACGTTGCCTCAGCGTGTTGGAAGATTCTGTGTGCTGGGCGACCGATCTGACAGCTGCAGCGCAGTCCAGATAAGCAGCCGCCATCTAGTGGTCTTTCCTCAAGTGGATTGAGTCATTTCATGTTTGCATGATAGGCTGACCCCCCCAAATTGATCGAGCACGAAAAATCTGTCGACGATCGTCCATCCATTTGCTATATCTACACCCCTTGGGTTTGGGTGTTAAATTATGGAGAAAAATTGGTTCAAAGCACAAACCTGAGATTAATCAGTTTGTGCCTGTCTATGTGTGACTCACATGAAATTGTTGCTAAGGTGGATATCAAGGGCTCAGCATTTAAGACGCAAAGCAATCACCACTTGACCCCGTGATCATGCGAAATTCGAACTTGGAGATGACGAGATCACATAAGAGCCTTCAAAGATTCGTTTGTTTGTAACACGATTAGAACAAACAGCACAAGATTGAGGGCACAGTAGGGGTAAGAATTTCGCAAAGTAATAAACTGGAAAGATAAAACCAACTGCGATGGCCATGAGCATTTTGGTTGGTAGTTTAATCCACTACAAGAATAGTAATTGAAACTCCGCTGGACTAAAGTACGTTCTTCTAATTCTAACAGAGTGTCACTAGATAATCGCTAATAGGGTGAGGATTTTGTGAAGTAGAACAGAATAAGTTTCCATTAGTTACCGAGTCAACACAACGGGCACGTACACCGTAAGCCTGACACATTGTCCTAAAAGATAATGTGGTGACGAGTAGTGAAAATTGCATGCGCGAATAATAATCGTGAATTTCATGTTCTCTCTTCTGCAGCAAATTTATCTATTCCTATCTAATCAATTCTAATTCCCCTAACGACTGGGTGGTAACTTTGTACTGTCCATCATTGTTCAGTCATCGAGTCATTCATCCGCTTTCCGATGTAACTGAGTGATTGAGTAGGAGGCTAACAAGGAAGAGAATTAATTCGAGCGATCGAGTTCTATGTTAGCCACACCAATAGACTTTGGCTTGGTACCCCCCAAAAAAAACAGTGTACACGCAGTCGTAGAAAGTTTGCATCTGGATGAAATGTGGATCGTTCATACAACAAACTTCAAGTGTACCCTTTCAGATAACAGTGTTTGAATAGATGAGGTAGGGTTATCATGATCTCGGAACATAGTTTTTCTCCAACTGCCTAGTCTCCAGCAGTCTCCGGCATAGAGGTTAAGGCAACCTATTTATCTCGGTGTACATCTTCAGTTGTAAACCACATAATCTACTCTTTGTTAGGCACAAACTTCACGACGGGGATAATTAAGGAACAATAAAGCAAACGGGTACAAAAAATGGTTGCTGGTGGTTCTGACACCGATTCGTTTGGAAATTAAAGGTGCTCACAGTGAAGAGCAATGTTCATAATGCAAAGGTGACTAAAGAGGTATTAAAACGGCAGTGCAACATGGGGTGGGATAATTTGCTTAAGTCTGCTCGATAAAAGAATGAGGGAGTTGCGTGTTTGCAAAGTTAACATCATCAACCGATGTCCGTCGACACTAACTACCTATCGCAGTTCGTTGACAATTTCCGTGTGAGCGCTTGATGACAAGGATAAGGGAATCCGATTCCAGGATGAAAACTCACATATATGCGCAAACAGCAAACTGAAATCAGTTTATGAACATGTGTAGTCTACCGGTAACCAGTTTGCATAACTTCATCGGTACGAAATGAAGACTTGTTACATTGTGTTAACATTTCGTTTAGTCTCATCAGCCACACATGTAAAATACCCAGGTTATATAAGGCAGAAAAATAAAGTTGGTCAGGATATAGACATACGCAAGTTCACACCGAGTATGGTCATCAACACAACAACCCGATGGATAACTTCAACTAACTTTGTGCACATAACACCAGCTGATGATCACTGATCAAATAGTTTAGTTAAAGACCAGCGGTTTCTGGTTCTGATGGCTTAACAACATTTTGAATGAGCTAAGTGGGCCAACCCAATGGCCTGCTATTACGAAGTGTCTAGCAATCTAAAATGGGATATTCCGAGCTACGCATTCACCGGTTTGAGACTGTTGTATCATCAGTTAGTTCGACCATTTCAGGACGTGTGTTGCTACTCGCTTAGATAGCTGTTGCTTTGTTCTGCCTATGTAAACGTCACCGAAACTGCAAGTGAACTGGTAGACAACGTGAGAGGCAGAGAGAGAGAGAGAGAAAATAGTTAGATAAACTACGCTCAAAATTGTGTAGAACTGGTCTTTTGGTGGTTTGAATCAAGCGTAATTAGGCAGCCATATACGTACGGGATAGGGCAGACTTCATTTTGTGCCTGATGTCGTTTGCCAGATGATCACCTGTTAATAACGGAAATGGAAATATACCGTTTTTTGAATGGTTTAAACTGGATGATTACACCTGTTCATTACGTTGTGGATTTCTGTGAATTTCTCAGAATATTCATTTGCCGGTTTAGTGTTTCTTAGCATCTCTTGTTTGGATAAGTCACTAATTTACACGTTTCTTGAAATACCATTACCTACTACAAACTTCGTCATCTATGGTGTCGGAAACCCTGCTTAAGATTACTATGTTCAGTCAATCAGTGCATATTTGATTACTAGCGAGACGTTTGATACAACAGTTCACTGTGATCAGGAACATTTTCCCCCCCACTATCTCATATCACGTGAATCTCTGTCAAAAAATCTACCAAATTGTCAGGACGTCTAGTAGTCGGCAATTTGGCAGCGTACCCGATTCACCATATAAGCAGTTACTTCACAAGATCACATTTGCCGTCAGCGGAAAGTCAGACAGCGACGCCGTCAAAGAACAATATGATCCTGACTGTGTTAAATCGGATTAACATGGTGGGATAGGACACCTGAAGTTGATTGCAATTATTACCGGTTATGGCAGCTTATTGTAGTCACTGATGATATCACGTCCAAACGATAGCTTCCTATTCTAGCTAATTTGTTTACAAAACTTGCTTCAAAAGATTCTTCTGAGTGGTTTTATCGTCACTGTATCAGTGTGTAACAAGTGGAGTCACATCACCACATAGTCGGGCTCAAGGTTACCAGTATAGGAGAAAATTGCCTGACCTAAGACCAGTGAACCGAAGAAATACAGACATACAGTCCAGTCCTCAAAGTTCCGTCAGACCTTCACGGTCAGTTTGTCATACACTCATAAAATGACTGAGCCACAATCGGTTATACTCCACAACATATAGGCAACCTGTTCTCAGCAAGGGCGTTTCATACGTTTCTAATGGCAAGCCCCTGGTTTGTGACTTGTAGGCAAAAGCTGAATAAGCGAAAAATGTAGTGTTGACAAAGTGTTGTATACGTATGGATAACATGTATAGAAAAACGGGGTCCTTCCAAACCTAATAGGACAGAAAAGATCGACCTGAAATAGTAAAAACTTGCAACGGAGGTGATTGCCTTCTGGTATGGAAACAGTTTACTATTCTAACTGAACTTAGTAGCTTCTCGGCAATCCAGGGGCACTTGTGAGAATAAATGAATAGAGTGAGTATCCTGTCCAGGCGTTAGGTATTTTCCCTTTCAAAACGCAAAAGCGCAGTAAAATATGAATGGGTTGGACAATTTGGCGGTTGTCACAGAGAATTGAACCATCTGGACGGACAAACGCAGATACTCTTTGAGTCATTTAGACGGAAGATACTGCGTACACAGTGTGTAAGCGGTCAGACACCTGCTTAAAACTTATACACACGCATGTATTTTCCACGACGCACGGCCGAGGTGTAGTTGTCTTAGTTAGTTTAGGAGGAATCGTTGTGTGTGCGCATGCTGAATAAAATGAGTCTGACTGGAAGTTGAAGACACTCTCAACGATCGACAGTTCACACTCTATCGATGCTTCGTATGTGGGTTGTGGATATCAATGACCGGAAATTTTTACCCCCATATACACTTTCTTCTATACCTTATATCTTGTGCAAAAAGCAGGGATAATTCTTTGAATTAACTCAGCGAGTTGCAACATTATTCCTGATGCATTAATAGTATGTGTACACTCTTTGCCTATGTAGTAGAGGTTGAGTTTTCTTGTAACCATTAGACCAATCAGTATTACGGCCAGATGATTAATTTGCTGAACCCTATCATGACAGTCTTGGTTACACCATTAATCTGGCCGTTACCGTGACATCCATTCTAGCAATGACAATTGAACTGTGGCTACAAGTTGACCAACGAACTGCGAACATCTATAAATCATTTCTGTATAGCTGCTGGTCAAATTGGCCACCAGTTGAACTGTTTCAGAACAAAGCCAGAATAGTTGGGCCAGTTGCTCTCAAAACACACGAGTAATGGCAGGCCATCAGCCAATTTGATATCCCATCAATCATTCAGTAAACTGGTTCTGGTACTAATAGGTGCGCTAATCTACTGCCTCTTAATTAAAACTATAGCCACGTAAATCGACAGAAGAGACGAAAACTAGTTCATAGCACGTAGTTCAAGATCCGAATTAGATTTACAGAAAGATGTAAAACGGGAAAATTCTTGGTGTGTGTAGTAGTGAAAAACTCGTGTCAAGTTGTCTAAAACGAAACAGGCAGAAATGAACTTGAAGTTACTACTTCAAACTGGCAGTCAATTTTATGTGAAGTCCAGTGCATACAATTCAGGCGGTTTGATGAGTATTCGTTATACCAAGTTATCAAGACCGGCGGCAGGAAGGCGTATTGAGTCATCCACTGTTTTATTTGACTTTAAAGTGAGAATTTGCAGTAAATTTCTCAGAACATTTAACATGTAGTGACGACTTTAAAAAGCGGACCCATTTTGCCATAACACATAGGAAACCAACGAGATGTGTACAGTTCTTTCACTATTACTGAGTAATGAATTAACATACATTTACTGTCAATCCCCTTACGGTTAACTGCAACCACCGTAGTACATAGACTTTTACCTAGCCCCTTTCAGAAATAACATTTTGGGTCCAGCTTTGGTCTTATTGGGACTGGTGATGAGCCCATATATTGTCAATAACGTGACCAAGTGCAACCATCGCATGTTAGACAAGATCGAACTACCGCACCTAGAAGGTCAGTCACGTTAGTTCAACAGTAGTGTTTAGATTGACTGTTCATTCCAAAAGGGATGCAGTAACTGTTTTATTGCTTCCACTAGCAGTCTCCTGGAGGACTGAGCTTCTCAATTAGGCTGGAATCACAGATGAGTAAGTAATAAGGATTGTACTGATACAAACTGGACGTTACTCATAATGGACTGTGACTTTCAGAGTCAGATAGATTTAAAGTACATCCTTTTAAGACGGAAAACTAAGCTGGTGGCTTACCTGTTTGGATGGGCGTTCAGATATAATTTGGTCATGTTTGATGTGGTGTAAATGGAACAGTGCTCGATAGGATATTCCCATGAGAATGTTATCGGGTTCCGATTTCCTTTCATGTTCAAGACGTGTGCTACTAAAGACCTCGAGTATGAGCGAAACTCAAACCTACTGCCAATTTTTGAAAGAGATTCGTCGATGGAGTCTACATGTTTGTTAAGCCTGTAATCAAGTGCTGATGTTGTTCACGATATACCGATTAGATCTCCTAGTAAGCATCATAAATTATTATTTCGCATCTGCTACCTTTTGTAAGGTTGACAGTAGGTTATTTAATTAACAAGTACGATACGATCAGGGTGTGATTACGTAATCCAAGATCACGCTGAGTATAACCAGGGTTCAGTGTACATAGCTTTTGAATCAGTCGCTTGGTTTACCAAGCTTGATCGTTAATTTTGGGAAGTTTGGTCTAGCATGTCCTCCTCTGTTTGTCTGGACCACACAGACTGGTTTATGTTTATGCAACAGACGAGATCAAGTGGACGGTGCAAAAAAGCAGTGTGTTTATTTTCTCTGTGTTAACAGACAAAAATCGGTTAACTTATTCATGAAACCCCCATTGCTTGATAAATCACACGATTCATCTAATTCTTAATATACAAGCAAATAATCAAATGAGACAATATAAATACCAGGATACTAGCAAAGCATTATTTCTTGATCTGACGACTTTTCACCAAATTTTCTACATGCCAAGATATATTACATATTAGAATATTGTGTGGCCCGTAGTGCTGAGGTTAAAACCCGACATACCGTTTGTAGTTTGAATCCGTGAGGGCTATTTCACCGAGTTTTCATGTCATTAGTTTGTCGAGAACTCATAAAGTGTATATCCAAATGGTTCAAAGTAAATCCGAGGGTTTACGACGAATAAACAGAACAAAACACGCCTCCGAAAACATTTGAATGCTTGCTTGGTATAGCGAAGCAGACCTGTGTGTACTTACTCTCTGATTGGTCGAACGCACTCTGCCGGTGATTGGTGCTTACACGTCAGCTTTCGTTGGTCAGCTGTTGAGAGGTGTTGACAGTTTGATGCCTAACGGTTTGGCTGGGCAGCGAAACTGGCTTCCTTACACACATGAGTGACACGTTCAATTAAAGGTCAAATTAAAGTTGCTTGCAGCAATCAGTGGATGCTAAAAACAAAAGCAAAGTTTAGTATTCCAAACAAAATCGGCGTGATTAGCAAATTAAAACTTAGTGAGAGGAACTTACACACAGCTGCTACCACACTGAAAACATGTCGTGGTACAAGGGAATGAACAATGATGCAAATCCAATTGAATGGAAGAAATAGATGTATACATGCAGGAAAAAAGAAAACGTGAGAATGCAATTTAAACATGGTTTTCACCTGGTTAATCAACTTGCTGAATTTGCATGAGGTGAACGACCAAAACATTGTGGGGAAAAACGTTGAACTTGTAAGGAACCAAAAAGCAAATCGTTGGTCTCTGGTAGAGAAAAACAAGTACTTAATAGACTGAAAATGTTTGAAAAGGCATACGGACAGAACGTCAGCAACTTTTGATATCGCATACCGTGTAGAGTCTGCACAATTCAACAATTGCTAATAATCGCGTAACCGACATATTGTATCACGTAGATTTGAATTTGTGTTGAGCACGCGACTGGAGGAAAGGGGATTGGTTGTAACTTCGTGAACTATACCGTAAAACATTTGGTTTCATGAGATTTGTTCAAACATACCTTTGAGTTTCAGCGGTTGGAACATAATTTGCAAACCTCATATCTGGATACAACATATTAGAAAACAATCATCCTTCTTATTGGTTACGTCATAGTTGTTTTTCCAAAATTCACCTCGGTTTATTTGTTACCGCTAGTTGAGTGAACCACCTGTTAAACTGTCGACGTAACTGCACATTACCATAACGATTACGTTGTTGATTTTCGTACACAACCTATTTTAACTGCGCAAAGTTAGCACTAGAGTGAACAGTAGAGCCTGATTTGTATCACTTAACATGGTAATATTGGCTTAGAATAACAAGGTAGTGAACAAAAATAAACTTCACATTGCTATTCAGCTCAACGACATTTTGACTATTTTTTCTGCCCGTTGGACGAGTGAACTCAGTGTGCAGCATGAACGGTTAAGTCTCACCATTTCCAAAGGGTCATGAATTAAATGGATACTGTCATTTCTTTTGCCCCAAACCATACTTCAGCGTGACTTATTCTGTCCCTTTCCGGATCTATTACATGCGGACAATCGGAGTCACAAACAGAATCTTTTACAAGAGCACAGAGTGTAACTGAAGTACCCTCATCAAATTAAAGACAACGACCTATCACAACTTTTGCTATGACGGCATCTAAAGTTGGTTTGGATATCAACACACGTGTGCCACACACACGTCTGGCATCTGCGTTACTGGACAGATTGTAGATGATTGCGCCAATTTTGTACTTGGGTAGCAATCTGTCGACAGATCGGTCTGGAGACCGAGGGTTGTGAACCCGTGTGGTGAAGATAAGCGATATTTACGGAAATCTTGGAATGCCTATGGGAATGCGACAGCTACGATCAATTGTGGGTGACGTTCAATCTATATGAAAATCAAAATATTCTACTACTCATCAGTCATCATATTATCGCTTTAGGAGTCACTGATGCGACCAATCCCACCGACTTACTCTGCTCGACATACCGGGTTTGTAGTGTGTAGTCAAAGCAAGTCTAAGATAGCTTGTCTACAAGTGCTGAAATCACTGCCACTAACCTAGTTTCATCTCCACTCTGTAGTCAAGAAAACTTCATCAAATAGTTGAATTTCCCTCCGTCTTTTGTTTGTGTCTGGCCTGGACAGATTACACAATCATGGTCAGTTTATTGACAGTCTATCGCATTGGTATAAAGTTGGATTTCCAACTGTTACGTGTTCAGGCCTGAACACCTAATTCCTAAGACATCGATACCAAACTCTTTGATCTATTAGTGTGATATCTTGCGAAAGTGACCATTTCATAAAAATGTATTGGAAATAGCTTGAAGTCATTGCAAGAAACAGGATTACTTGCTACACTTTCTTTCCGTGAGTTAAACCGGATATTTGGGCAGTGTATGTGTTATTAGTTAGACCGGTTAACGGTTAGCTTTAACCCACTTAGAGTAATAAGTGTCAGACAACAGTCTCGACTTGATTATTGTATATTCAATTCATCACTGCGACAGGCCACACAAATGGCAAACCTCGTAAACCAGTGTTAGCAGCCTCGAAAATCGCAGTCAGATATCTTACCGGTTAGGACTGGAATAAGACTGAGGGGAAGGGCCATGCTCACGGGTCGGTTAAAGCGAGTTAAATATAAACGTCACTTTTAGTTCGCCAGTAAGCCTTCTGAGAGGTCAGTACTTTAGTCTGTTCGGTTAGTTTGGTGTAAAGAAGTGAACGTGCATTACGTTCTTTTTTACTTTGTCTGTCACATACCCTGTTTGAAGTCAGCCAAAATATGTGGACTAACATTAGATTCCAGGGTTCAACAGCTGAACCGAAATAAGTTTGTTTCGGTGTAGTGCAACCGGTGCGCTAGTGTTCACTATGGGTGTCACCAAATTATGCATAAGATTCGATTAGTTGTTTGAATATTCATGAAACACAAACAAACGCCACATGGCTGACACACAACAAATATAAAGGGTTCGTGTATGGTTTGCTATTGCTATATTGATACCAATTACAAGAATACGGCTCACTGGGACTTCTTTACAGCTAGCTTACCTGTTTTACGTGTAGAAGTCCTCATTAGCCTTGATCTTACCTGATATAAATTTCCACTGAATTTTTGACAGTTTAGGTAGTTAGTTTGGTTACTTTCGACTAAACTGCAATGGAATGGTCAGCCTTACACTGTCAGGTTTTATCGCTTATGGCAACAAACGTTCAAAGTTGAAATTGTCCTCAGAGTTCCACGTGTTGGACCTCATTGCACGACCAGTTTATCTACGCTGTAACTTGGTTAATGATGATAACAATCTGTGATTCAAACTCGAAACTTCCATTAAATAAACCATGTCCATTCTGCTCGGTAGTAACTGCTAATCTAACCCAGGGGTAAATGTCTATCGTTATGTTTCATCGGGAATACTTAGCCGCCAATTACAATCCTTTTGCTATATGGTTCAATCGGCTGCCTGTCTCAAATAACTAAATTCAATCAATCTCCAAATGCATAAGTTGTCACCAAATGATAAACCAAGCCAAGTACTACTATTTACAACCTGAGAAAAGTTCGTGCCCGATTGATGCAGGGAGGAAATAATGTCAACATTATTTCATTACTTTCACCTCTATTGAATTGCAGGTTATCATGAACTGACTTGAACTGATGTAATGGATTCCCATAAACCGTGTGCTAAGTGTTGTGTGCACAGTAACCGTATTCACGCAATGATCTTACTTATAACTAGGTCAAACTGGTATCAGTTGACTGCTGTGCACAGATACTAAGATGTTATTTAAAACCTCCAGCTCTCTCGGTGAATTTGTACATAACAGTGAGAAGATGAATACTAATGGTTACTGACACCTTAAGTCATTGTTTCATTACCAAACAGCACTAATCAGGAATCTATGTAGGACTAGTGGGGTCGGATGAGAAACAAAATTAGTACGAAACTGGTGGTTGCCATACGTACTAAGGTTTTCAGTTCATGGTAGCCAAATGCTCACGTAGGACTAACTCTGTTTACATAATAATAGCATGAGATGCGCGAAACGATAAGTAGCACGAAGAATTGTAGGTTTACATGTTAACTGCAGATTATAGATGAGACCTATTTGTGAAAAGTCGGGGCTTCCACTGGATTCGAACCAGCGACAGAAACACCATGCCTCAAAATGGCAAGCGTCCTACCAGTTGGGCTACGAAGCCAGGCCAGGAGCTCGGATCATTTGGTGGGTTCCATATAAAACAGTGGAAAACTGATAAAGCCGAGATTGTGTATAACTCCAAGATAAATCTGCTAGTTTGCACGGTCGTATACTAAATCCATTTTGACAAATATTGCAGCGTAAAGTTTAAACACTTACCTGCTGTGCTGCTGTAGCCGTCGTCACAGTTTAAAACAACTTGATGACCATCATACGGATTCGCGTTAGTGAGTCACTGTTCTTTGGTCGAAGGCAACATGAGCTTGAAATCCTTGCTAGTGATTACGATTTCGGTTGCCTTGTAAAACTGCTAAATGAATACGGAGCTCTTCCATGGCTAACTAGCAACTCACTGTTTACTTTCTTCTTCTTCATAAACGTGAGGACTGTATTTCTAGTTTCCTGTTGTTAGGTATGTATACCGATGGACTGTATGAAATAGCCATTAATCTGTAACGTAACTGTTACCAATCAGACTTCGTTGACCAATAATTCCGAATAAACAATCAGGTCAAACGCGTATAACCACGATTATGTCCCACCAGATAATTACAGGTTGTTCACAGTCATCAGACATTTCGGCTGGTATGCTGGCAAATACTAGTTGCTTTGCGACAAACAAGACATTTTTATCAATCCATCATCCGTGCAACTGACGAGAATGTTCAGAAACAACGGTCACCTCACACTTTCCATTTTACAGCTAACACCAAAGTTAGTGTAACAGGTGTTCATTTGTTCTAACATATCACTCATCGTTTGAACAGTTTTCATATTCATGAGGAAGTCATTCACATTTCTTATATATAGCGTCACCCTAGTTCATATTCCCTGCATTTTGTTGAGCCGGTCACAAGTATTTACCTCAATTTAGTATAGAAAAAATTATACCTAAGCATTTAGCTCGTGTAAGTCAATTCGGCACTCCGATCTTCTATCAACTTGACACGCTCCGTTTGTAGCCTCACCACACTGGTCCGGTAGATATTAGTTGGCGGTGAAGGGACAATGTGAAAAACTGTCACCTACTGGTGTCTTTCTCCGCAGCACGGTATTTAATCTTCTAAGGAAGTTTCAATTCTTGTGCATCCAAATCTTGTGCATCCACTACTTGATTGATGAAGTTGACCCAAGCGAACAACCGTTAAGTTTGCAGTTTTTCAAGTTTTCAAACATTTTTCGTGTTGTCGATTTAGCTGAACGAAAATTCATCCATATAATGTTTGACCAACGTAACATTGACCATTCTGTCACAGTGACTTGACATAATTACTCAGACATAGTACCGAACAGCATTTGTACACGGTTTTCAAAAGCCAACTGACTACAAAAAATGCTTTTTCCTGGCGTGATACACGTCCATACCGTCAAATACTGTCAACTATTATCGTAGTTACAGAAATGAATCGATTTCCTTCTGGAAGTCAGTTAAGACAGCAACAAAAGTTTTTCCTCCTTTCTCTGGTGTATGTCAAATATTTTAAGATATTTTGGATTTCCGACACAAAAATGTTGTCTGAATGCGCCTGAGTGGGTTAAATAGTTACCGTTATGAATATTGCGTTTCTACTTAGACTGTTTGATAACAGGCAATATGACCTGAAGCGTGATATCAAATGTGGTATACTGCTTCGTGTGGCTGATGTTCTCAGAGTTTGGATAGGTTAACACATGATCCAGGTATTTCAGAACAAAATGTGTATAATCGATAATTTGGTTTATTGGTAACATCACACTCCTGATACAAACTCTTCTTCAAATCTGATCTAAAGGAGCATGCCAATAGTGAGACGTTACCAATAAACTAAATTATCGATCGCACACAAACTGATATGAAAATATTGATGCTGAGTCGGTCTCAAATCTATTTAAACTAATGATACAGGTTTGTCAAGGAGCATGGGTTAGAGCCTGAATACTGTTCAAGGAATTGTCATCAATCGTTCCGAATGGCAATAAAGGGTATTACTTCTTGGTTTGGGGGAACATTTTGTGGTCTCATGTACGGTCAAATTACTAGCTGATTACTCCGCTAGCGAATACGTGCAGATAAGTAGTTGTTGCCGGGCGAAAGATCATTCTGTCCCATTGTCTTGACTTGATCTATTATGTGTCTAATGTCAAACTTGGTGACTAATTCAGTGTTGCTCGTGTCGTTGTTGAGACCAGTGGTAGTAGAGTTTAAACTCGCATACACACACTCACAAAGCGGTCTGTTGTTCACCCGTCAGGTAGCGGCCACACGGTATGAAACCGTTACAGATAAGATTATTCAACACGCTTTCACCAGAGCAAACAACGCTTATACACACATGTGTGTGCTGAATGTCGTGGAAACACGTCCCAGTTTACTGACGACAGTCCTTGTTTCACTTTTCTATGACAAGTTTCGTAACCCTGGTTACGTATTTCACTGGTTGAATATATGTGATACTGGATCCAGTATTCAGTCTGTCTAACAATTTAAAAAAGGTATTTAGGATTGTTGCTTAAGTGAACAAAAGTTCACCGGAGACAATTCAGATTTGAAATTCACTTCTAAACCAGTGGGTGATTAGGCAGAAAATACAAGTTGGGGATAAGTGTTACTCGAAAGGTTCTATCGATTGTACAAGGTGAATAGGGTATCCGTAAGATGTCAAAAAGACAAAGAAACGAAGACATTATTTTCCTACTGAATTCTCCTACCTTCAGTTGCAACAGAACCTCAGACGGGCATTCTTATGTCTACAGTTTTCCTCTATAAGTAAGGCTACTAGCTGTATGTAGGGGAGTATTTCTGCCGGTTTCCTATCAATCCTGTGATAGTAATTGCAGGACTGATGACTTATGAAACCTGTAGCTAATGAGGTTATCTCTGGGTTCTCAGACAGTTGACATGAAAACCCGTGTTTTGGTGGCTGCCTTAAAAGCGCACAAACTGCAGACCACCGGTTGTTTCAATTTTATAATTTACAAGTTCAGAAAGGCTTAGTGTGCAGTAAAGTTTCACTTGGACCTGTGCGCAGATTCACTTTAAAGTAAACAACTACGTTGAATATTTCTCTTGTTGTGGCATTTTAATATCATATATGCTCGTCTAACTGCGAAAATGTGTATGTGAAGGGCGCTTGGACGTCATCGTCCTGCAGATATCGTCTTTCCAATTTTCAGACAGCTGTCCTTATTCCGCAGAATGGATTAAAATTTACGCCGTCACCAGTCTCTAAGCTCAGCTGGTGCTTTATACGCTCAGCGTACTCATTAAGAGTTAACGGAGAATGTGGATTTAGTAGAAGGATAACACTCATGAAGTGTAAACAAATCGAAAAGACAAAACCAAAAATTATGTGGTCCCCATTTCGTACCAGGTCACGACAGTCAGTACCACTGGTTACAACGTGATGGACTACACTAATACATGATCACGAGATATACTTCTGTCCCGCAACAAACGGATCGGTTTCTCCTTCGTGAGCTTTACACGCATAACTCTTGGCTAAGTGGGCTAGTGATACAAAAGGATTGCTGCTTTGAACCTTGCTCAGACAAATTCAAACGCGAACGAAGATTATCGCGGCTTGCCCATCTGAGGTTAGTTATCGTGTAGAGTTGTGCTACACTTGTCTCAGTTTTCCGGACCAAAACTAAGCTAACTCCGGATAGTCACAGATAGTCATCCCTTTTTTCTCATCTACTTGTTTGATTTTTACTTTAACTTACCTATGTTTGCGTCTCAAAACCACGCACAAAATGATTTAGTGTAGTGAAATTCTCTCCATATTGAACTATATTTATTTTATACCGTTGAACCTTTTGAATGGGATAGTAGGAATGTGCAGGTTCCACGCATTCTATCTACCTGATACAGTCGACTACCACGAAGGGAAAGTATGATTGTTATATGTAATCCTGAACGTACAAGACTCTGACTAAACCAGAGCTGAGAAAACGTGAGCTGTCGATCGTCTCCGATCGCTCAGTGCGGATCAGTGGTAGCTATAAACTAATGCCTCACAATATCAAAAAACTAAGAATTTACAAGGGGGTGCACAACAGGTTTGTGTCGGAAGTCGTGATGTTTTGTGCCCCTTGAAAAGGATTGTCTTCAAAGGATACTTAGCACAGAGGCTCTTTAAATCTGATCTTTTCTCCCAATCACCATCCACTGTATGCACAAACTGCAGGTTATTGACACATCTGCAGGTTTGACTTGAGTCAATGCAGCACCATGCTTAGCAGCAACATGGGCAAAACTATAGTACATTGTTCTGTTTCAAACATGAGCTTCTCGAAAAGTCTTCCTAATTATGAATGCTATCAACCCGCACCAGTGATTTTCATTTAATATCATTCAAGACTTTCAATTGTGCACTAATAAACACGAGTTGCTCTCAGCTTGTTACAGTGCTGTTCTGTAATTGTTTAACAGCAAGTTGTCTTTTTGACTGTCATAACAATAGTAATTGCCCCAAATACAGGTATGCCGCTGAAAGTTTACTGCTAATTGTATAGCCTCGTTCCAACCATGGGTTACAAGTGAAAGACAGGGTTGAAACTAGTCCTTTCAAGAATACTACACGCTGAAAGTGGCTTCATCAAATATGTTTTGACTATGGTTCTATATAAGAAGAGATTAACGAAAACTAGCTGTTTTACAGTAGAATGACCATGTGACCACTTTACCGTTTATTGATTAGGTTTGTCGATTTTACATCTTCAGTCCGGCAAGTTAACCATGGTCATTTGAAATAAAGCTGCTGACCAAATAAAGAGGTTGCGTTACGTCACACAGTCAATGGACTTGACGCCCACAGCCAAATCGTCTAAATCTTAAGTTCAAAGGTCAACCATGAAAATCACAGGGCTTACGAACCTAACGGGGCAGAATTGCAAACTGACTGGACAAAACTGAAATGTCGATAATTACAGGGGCATTAGGACTATTGGATTTACAGTGGGTATAACTGCTACGATCATCACAAAATTCTTTGGCTAACATTTCTCTTTTTGCTTAACCCGAATACCACTGGAAATGGTACATGTCAAACGACTGGTCCAAAACAGGAAATGTGGGGAAAAGCGTGATTATAGTTTCTTTTTATCTATCAGTGGGTTTTAGTAATCCACTAGTCACATCCGACGTTCGTAATTTAAGTCAGTTAATGTGGCACCTATGAAACTTCACGTGGGACGATTGACTGCAACAGTCCAAGTTACTGTCATGCCTACTTTAAGTCTATTACAGCAGCTTGACCATCCTTCATTCTTTGAGCAAGCCCCTATGTAATCTAACATTATTTTGTGCCTTAAGTTGGCTGTCTTCCCAAAAACACCAGGCTCAGGTTTGACTAACCAGGAGTGCAGTTCCACGTCCGGGCAGATGTTAGTGCTGTGCTCTTCCTGTCTGATGGGTAACCGTAACGGCCGCTATTGCGTTGACTACAGCCAGTAATGAAAAATTGGTCTTGTGTTCAAACTAAATTTTGTGCCGGATCAGCTCGCGATGTTGTGTAAGCATTGAATAATTCATTATGAGTATGTTATACTGTAACTGTAGAATGACCTTGTATTTTGGACTTGTATGGAAATCTCAATCTCTCGAAGGTAGTGTTGTTTGTTGGTGCGATCAATGATAAAGGGAATTAATATCAGCATATAGCAAAACCTGTCTTATAGCCGTGTTGGTTAAAGAACGCTGACTTTGCATGTTTTTAACGAAACCTATCGTCTTGTACCAGCAGACATCGTCTCCTCATTAGTGACTGTCATGTTTAATTTCAATGTGAATTTTACTGCCTAGGTTAGGATTCAGGAACTAAGTACGGCTACAATTAGATTTAATTTAGTCTTATAAATGATATCTTTGAAAGTAGGCAGCTAGGGGTGGGTTATCTGTTGGTGTTACATTTGATAGGTACATACTGACAAAAGTTCAAACGAGGTCCGTAGGTCACAGTAACATTTTCTCGATGGAGACATGAAAAGCATACGGGATTTCTACATAACGGAAAGTCATAGGTCGATAAACCTCTTTGAGAACATTTGGTCTGTGAAATCTTTCAGCAAAATGACCATCAGGACTATAGCTGACGAAATGAGGTACACGCCACTTCACTTTCGCAGGTTTACAGTGTTGCGGCCGGGTTCATGCTGTTGTGCGAACCGACAAGATGTACCACAATTGTACTGGTAATTGTCTTAGTGACTCCGCTGTCGATTCAGGCCGGATGATGCTCACGTGCACGTTCAGATAAACGCCTGGTCGTGCGACCTACGAAACCAGTTCCACAGGAGCAAGTAAATGTGTATACACAGAAAGAAGTCGCAGAAACGGGCACTGTATCTTTTAACCCTAGACACAAAGCTGGAGTAGAGCTGTAATTGGCCTGATGATGAATAACCGAAAACGAGCTCGTTCAATACACCAATTTTTCTGATGACCACTCTGGAGATTTTTAATCATATACACGTTTCTTTACCTGTGGGAGAACGATAGAGTTGACTAAGATAGCCATAATACCAGTTGAACCACGCGTGTATATAGACCAATGTCTCAAATGATAAAACCAAAAATGAGATTGTATAAATCAAAGTTTGCATCTAGGATTTAAAAATGAGATTCGTATTATTAAACTGGTAATGTTTGTTCTACCCGAAAGACTGCATGCATATGCAGATATAGGCATACGAATTCAATTAAATTTTTGTACAAATTATTCACATTGTACGTCCACAGGTAATGAGTTCACTAGTTTGCCTTTTAAAATTTTCTCGAAAATGTCTAATTTCATTACAGTTGACCCAATGATCGTCATGTTTTCATTACTTTTTTTTAATGTTTGGCTCCATTCACATGACAACATCCTGGCGCGCACGTACCTTTGGTTTTACCCCAATATTTCCATTACCAAAGAATATCAAAGTTTGTACACTGTACATTATCATCGGCCTGTCTACATAGCGGATTATATCTCCCCGTTTCCTTGATGGGTCACCGGATGTGCTATCATAAAGTAACTAGGCGATGACAGATCAGCCGCATGCCAGACAGCAATAGATCTGTTTTCCAGTTATGCACGAATTGCAATAGAACAAGTATTTCCCCGTCGGTAGTTGGACGTTTCGCTAGGTCCAAAATGCATACAAGGACATAAGGTAGCACACTAGCGGGCAAGAACATTGTTAGAGGTAAACAGTAGAAACAATTGGTCTGTTTGCCTGAAAACCGTTTGCAGAAGTTTTGGCACAAACAGTTTCCGACAGCATTGGTAGATCAGAGTAGTCTCTTAGTTTCTTGAACGTTAGCTGATATAATGATAGTGAGCGGTTGAACAATGCCACTTAGGAGTAGTAAGACCGTTCCACTAAGCCCAGTGTACTTATTGAAGAGAGCATAGCAGGATAGTGTTAGGATAGAAGTCAATGGGCTTACTGTTAATTTCCATTCACTAACTGATGACAAGTACTTAGCACCATGGGCATTTGGTTTTACAAATGGCACTTTGGTTAAAATGTTATCAGATCAATTTTATTCACTAAGACGTTTGTAAGGCATCTCGATGTTCATCCTCAAACCGACACTCCAAGACCGGTTTCGTCTTTGTTTGGGCTCATCATACAGAGTTAATCTAGCTGGGTAATCGAACCGTCTGACGTTCGCTTTACGAGTCGATGCCCTCATCTGCTCGGCCACCGGTTACAGCAGACTCAGTTGTAACAGAGAGGTTTGTATGTAATTCATTTGTGGCTTCCTATTGCTTTCTGTAGTGAGGATGGAAACAGTCTACCTCAGAGTACGGCTACAATAGCAAGGACTCGAGGATCAGTGAACTGATGGTCGAGCGGATAAGAGCGTTCACTCGTAACTCGAACGGTAGTCTAAAACTGATGACATCAAACAAGGACAAAGCCGGTCTTGGAGTGTCGGTTTGAGAGTGAGTATTAAGAAACTCTTATACAGCATTACGGCCGTAGCCAGTTCAAAATAGCAATCCGATATGCACTGTGTCCACTCACATTAACGAGGTGATAGGAAGGTATAACTCTGTCACTATGGAGTTCTTGCATCAATTGCTTTCTCAGCTAGCCCACGGCTGACATAAAGCTTAAAATCCTCGTCATCGAAACCCTTCAAGGACGAGAATGTCAGACGCTTTTGGAAACATTTCAAGGCACGTGGTTAGAGTTACGACCTAAAACTCGATGCTGACGGACTTGTGGAAAGTGCACATAGGGTTGGCTAGGCTTCTGAGAACTGCATGTTGATCATTGTTTTTGGTAGCTTTGCTAACTACCAGAAAGTAATACGGCACTGAGTCAGTACTGTGCAGCACTTCAGTAGACCTTATGGAAGTCGGATAAGAATTCAGAACATCGAATGTCGATCAAACAGTTCAAGGAGAGAATGCTACCAATGTGTTGTGGGCTGTTCAAGAGCGTTCACATGGCAGGTCTTATAAAGTTGAGTACATTGGCTGAGGCAGCTAGCTGGTTGACGAAGTAAAATTCCGTGAATGATGGCTCGATCACGGCAAACAAAGCCGGTAAAGTGAATACAAGTGGTCTCTAGAACAAGCACTGTTAAAAGTGGGAAAGACTGAGCAGCAATATGGAACCTTGTGATGCAGATGTGAAAGACTGCCGATGTTGGTTGAAAACATACCCATGAAATGACATTACAGAACTGCAATTTTCACTGATTTAGTATCTGATGCAAAAAATGCACTGATAGATGCAACCGAGTAGAAAGCAACTTGATTTAAGTTAGAAAACAATGTGAACAAGAAGAATCTTTTGATTTGCATAGAGATTGCTCATTCATTTGATGCATCAAGACCGGGAAAGGACTCTAAGTCGTGTGCGGTGAATAATCGAGTGGTGGGGGGAGTTGTATCAAAAGTGTATTAGTTGGTATGACAAAAACCTCCGAGTAGACGATCGTATTCTTATCCAGCCACCTTAACTTTCACTGGGCGCATTTCAAACAACGGACTTTGTAGAACCGTCCCAGTTAAGCACGATAATTGTGTACTGAAACACTAGACAGTTCGACTATTGATAAATTTCATATCAGAGCTTGAAAAGTCGGCAGAGAGCCCGTTGTTCATTTGCAATCAACGGAAGCTGGTTTACGCATATGGTGACTCATAAATGCTAGTGTGAGCTGATTGTACACAACGTTCACAGTGACGAAAGGAGATGTCGTTGGTTCGAGAATAGGTGGACTAGGATAGAGCTGGAGCTGGAAAATAACTGTTATTTGAACATTTCGAAAGATGACTTTTGATGAAACGACCAACACTTCAACTCCTTCTATTTGTTCGCAGGGTAATCTAACGAGAAAGTTCAAAGTCATGTGTACCTCAGAGAACTTAATATGATTACATACGAAAACGTCTCAGCTATTTCAATCATGTCCGGTTGACTGCGGAACGTGAACATTTTAACTGTACTGGGATTAATATCGAAACGCTGGCAGTTGCCAGTCAGACAACCATATCCAGAAAAAAGGCTTTTACTGTTGTACAAAAGCCAGTAGCCGTTCACGTTTAAGCTTTTGTGGTTGCCGATTGTCGCGTTTTCATTAAGGCGACTGCTGTTTTACGTTTTAAGTGGACTGTTCGACACTGTCTGTTCCCTTCCTTAGCTGTTGTGTTCTCTTCTACTCATAAGCTGATTTCGATTAGCTATTTTGTATTTGGCTTGCGAACCAGCAAGTATTCATCACAACCCGAAGATGAGTTGAGAACATTTTCAAAAAAGAGTTGACGCCAGTGACTCAGTGAATGATCTTTTTGGAAATGACTACAACATACGTGTGATTAGTGCAATAGATTTGACCCTGAATAGGTCGGCTACTAAACAAGATAGGACAATAATCACAACCGGGGAAACCAAGATTCGCATTATTCAATGCCGGATACCTAGGAGCAAAGTGCAATTACTTCCAATGAAATCTGCTAACTGGAAAACATGACCTTGACACCCAGTACAACAGTGCCAACTAGGTAAACAGCGCAATCCTCTGTAGTACAACTGATAAACATTACAAGTGTCAACATCATCGTTGTAAGCAGCTAACTGTTCGAGTGAAGAAATTAAATGTGAACTGATTCCGTCAAAAGTTCTGTAGAGTTTCAGCCAAATTGGTCGACAGTGCTAAAAAGGAAGAAATGTTGAGGGACTAGTAGGTAGGAGAGCATAACTAAAAATCGGCTGAGAAGTCGGGCCTTATGCGAATGGAGTTAACTGTAACTGAAATTCCACACAATGACAATTATACAACATGCGGTTCAAAGTGAAGCATAACAAATGATCAGATTTACTCAACATATAGCCCGGTAAATTCTGTCTTCTTAGTTAGCAACAATCGAAGATAAAAAATTTCTATAGTATGAGGCTGGGAAAATTTTGATCAGTATGTTATAATATGTGCACAAAACATCCCGATTTGCGTCGGTCAAGTTTTACTGGATTTGTGATTCTGGTGAAATAACTTCACGCGTCAACGCTATCTCATATGGTCTACAAGCGAAGCGTAGTCTGAATACCACCATCATCACCACCGTAAACAATACATTCTTCCAATCCAGTTACACGCACAAGATTGCGACTTAACGGGTAAAATAACTGAGCGAACAAAAGCAAAATATTGTATAATGAACAGTGATCATTCAGGACTAGACAGAGATGTCGTACGTGACAGAATAATCAAAGATGAAAGGGCGGGAATGTAAAATGGGCAGTCAGACGCAGAAGATGAATTGATGGTAGACGGATTGCCATGTGATTCGACATTCACGTGTGAAATAATCAATCTGTTAGATAGGAGAACAGTCTATGCAGCCAACCGCTGCGTGTTAGATGCATATAAAAAAGGAGTAAAGAAAGGGGCGATTGAATTGATAGGATCGAAAAACGAAGAAAAACGAAGGAGTTGAAACGATGCAGAGAAAATGGTATATGCATATCGTTCTACCAAGTTTGCCTCTGATTTAGTAGCATTCGCCTCTAGAATCATAAGGAATGTTGCAAACGACTTTTGAAAAAATACTAATGTGTTCGTTCGTAGTCTGATGAAGAACGTACTATGTTCTAACTTGAACGGAACTAGAAACAAACAGCTTTTTTCAGGATTACTGGATATCTATTTAGGTATGGAATGTGCAATCAAATAGAGTAATGTTCGGTCTATTTGAGCCAAATCCCAAGCTACTTACCAATTGTAAGAAAACCTTTGTTTATTCCAGTCTATATTTTATTCCAGCGCGTTTTTCCTTGTGAAATTTGTGGTTGTCCTGTTTTCAGCTGTCAGATTCCAGTTAGGGATGTGTTCATTACATATGTGATGCCCTTAGCGTATGATCTAATTAATGCAATCCGCCCATTAATAACGATTAAATTGATGTCTTGGTAAACGGTACTTTGATAAGGTTGACGATGCGTGATTACCTGAAGGGAACACGACGGTCATATCTGATTTGGACGCACTGCTAGCAGCTGTCTTACTCATTAGTTACTAGATTGGCAAGAGGATAAGTTATAAAAACAGCCCTCCCATGATTCGAGCTGCTCGCCTTCATCGATAACTACGACGTTACATTGCATTATCACGTATATATATATAATTACAAAAATAAAGTTGTACGTCAAATAAACAAAATGTGAGCTTAGATCTCAACTGACGTTTTATTATTATTATTTTCTCAAGGAAATGCTTCACATTAAATAAAAGCCATTTGTATTCTACAAGAAATCACAAAGAAATACTGTCTTATAGCACTGGAAAATATAAAACTATGTAAATCGAGTATAGATCACACTTATGCCTACCGCTTTCTAAGATTCTGTCACAATCTTACAGATGAATAACTGACACAAATCCTGTTCATTCAAGACAATACAGAACTATTCCTGCAGATTTATTCACAGTGTTATCATCGGAATAAAATGATTCAGTCAGAATCATCGTTTTTCGGGTGCTTTATAAAACAGTTATATTCCGTATACAAAAAGTTATTGAACACTATTACGAACAGTGATAATGGAAATAATTTGCCGTTGCCAACGTACACCTGAAGTTAGCCAAATAGCAATAAAATTTGTTATCCTCTGCCATTTAATTTACCTCGAATCTCAGGGACTGGAAATTAGACGGTTATGAATTGATTTATCATCTATCGTCCTATATTTTTTGTCCAGACAAAATAACTACTTTACGAGCAAATAAGCAAAGAAAGGGTACAGTAGAGTCTCACAAAAATCGTTTCCAGCATAATTGATTGAGGACTAGCGTGAACTATGCTTCCTATGTCATTCATTGGTGTATTAAAATATAAGGTAAATTTTACAACACAGAATTTATCAGTAACATCTTCTCTAGTTCCACAGCAACACTCACAGAAAGTTAGAAGAATTCATAACAATGCAAAATTGTGAAGCAAAATCAAATCGGTAAATCAGTTTTTGTTTACTCATGAACGAGCATCCGTCACGAGTGTTTACGACTAGACGTCCGGGCTTGTTAACGCAACCTGGCTGAAGGTAAGTTCAGTAAAACAATTAGCAAACACTATCCTTTCAAGCAAGTGAACTGAGGTTAAACTATGGACGTTGAATTCTAACAGGTTTGAGGCGTGAACCTTGTTCTTCCAGCATACGGTGATAACTTTGAAAGCCCACAGAAAATGAGTAGTGCGCTCGTTTCTCAAGTATTATAAGCTCTTAGGTTCTATCGAGACCATTCCAGTTTCAACATTAATTCGAGTAGCCTTTGTGCTAGAACTGTGAACGGTGCTTAAAACTATGAGAGCGTGAAATCACTAGTTTCCATTACTCATGATTACACTCTGAGATAGATACGCATTCACATATTGTCCAATTCCCAACAGTCAACCGTTCCCGTAGACAACAAGAAGAAAGGATACGACTTAAGCTTTTATCATGTAGAAAACTACTCAGCTTTTCAAGTTTTCTTAATCATATTCAGTCCATTTCCAATACACTTCAAAATTACTCCGAAACTCCACTACAGCGTAACATATACAAACGCCCGATCGTTAATCTTGGCAAGCAGATTACCTTGAGGGGCTTGGGAAAAGATGCAATTTTTCACGAAATCAACACGCTTAGTAATAAGATAAGGTTTTTTGATATGACACTTCGGATCATTACCTAGTGCTGACTGTTTCACTCTATCTTATTACAGATATGCCCTTTGTCACCACAAAATACAGAACCACTCAAATTACCAGCTTTGTTAGAACTTATCTACTACGTCAGTAATGTGTATTCCTATTTATTTAGGTTTCCGTAGCTTCCCAACATGTCAAAAACCACCGTTTATTGCCAAAAATCCCAGCTAGTTGGTTTATTGGAATAAACAGAAAATTGATTTTTTTCATATATATACATACAAAATAACCGGTTGCTAAAAACTACGAAACGACGGTAGACTTTTGTTTGGAAACTTAATTATAAACGCTGTTTATGTTCGCTGGTTTATGTCCTCAGATTATTCTACGATGTTGATTTTTTGAGTTTAGAAATCGACAGTACTTCTTGTTAAAATCAACTCGACTAGTTATATATGATCCCCATTCGAATCCAGATGCTGAAGTTGTATCAAGCAAAACAGGTACTGTTTATCGTATAAGCTAACTAGATCTTTCAAAGATCAAATGTATTATCACTGTTTAGCCAGATGAGTTGAAACTAGCTCCCCCTAGGCAGGCACGTTCAGAACGTGTAGGCTTTATTATGACTCGAATGAATCAACAAAATGGAACATGTGTTTCATCCGTATTGATTTATACTATGAATCTTACAATCACCAAGTTCTGCATGTCTGTGTCCGACGTCTAATCGAGAGCTCATTAACGATTCACTTCGAAATGAGTGAGCGGACGCATGTCTTTTTATCATTTTCAAAGATTCCATTACTCGTTTCGCATGCTTGTGTGCTTGTGGGCGGAATGCACATTAACATACAAACACACTTGCGCATACACTCAATCAAAAGATGTGCACTTTCTATCTATGATTCGTTTATATAGGGTGGTGGTGAACTGTATTTTGTTAAGAAAGTTCAAACAAAAATCGCGTTTGTGTGTTGACAGTTATTCTCTTCTCATGTAGATCGGTCGTCGCGAGCGGGAACACAATACCTGTTCTGTGAGCTTCAATCGATGACTTCGCGTTTAGGACTTCCCAGCCGATTTTGAGCTTACAGTTTTCGTTTAACATGCTGAGCGATTTACGGATTAAGGATAGGCAACAGTAGAGCTGACTGATATAACTCGAACACTAGTTGATTGCAACACTCTACTTCAGACAGACTTCTCAATCAGCTCTTTAGGAATAGAGATCCCAGTTCTGGTCTCTTTAGACTAGTGGATATCGTTGTCGTAAATAAGTTTGAAATTTTGCTATACGGCCTTCTGAGGTAACCTTAATGACTGTCATACCATCGAATTTGCCTATTCAAACATTCAGTCTTAATTTATTGTGATTAGTGTTTAACGCATTATTTGCGGTTAATTTATATTAACCAACTCTCCTATTATTCAACATGCACTGCTCAGCACGGTACCCCAGTATTGTGGATTCAATTTGACTGAGATGTCATAAACATGGTGCGAGCGGTTGGAGTTACTGTCTCCTGAAGTAACTGTCTCCTTTCGGAACGATCAGTTAATCTGGTCATTAGACACAAGCAAATGTGTTTGAGCGTTGGATATGACAATTTTTCATGCCCCATGGGACGACCAACCTGACACCCTCAAGTGAACGTGGTTAGAACACAAATCCCGACCGCGGGGGGTTAATCGGTACTAACTGGCAGTCGTAGTGAAGAGACTCAAGTCTGGTGTTTCTTTTCGAAAAGGGCTGGAAGCAAAATGAACGTAGATGCAAAACTGAGGTCCGTTATGGATGACGTTTAGTTTGTCACATCCAACTCCTCGATTATTTACCAGTAGCTGCATGAACTTCTGGTCCACTTCATTAAACTGTATCATATCGAGCAGAATAGAAAACGTCGGCTAATCTGCTTAGTTTAAACGCAGCAAGAGTTCAGTTCCTGGAAGTACTTGCATTTCTAGCTGTTAGCTGTATTAATCAGGGTGTTAAGTAATCAGAAGACTGCGTGAACTTCAGCATGTACTTCGTTGAAGCCAGCAAGTACAGCTCACAGATTGGATAAACCAAGACAACCTGACAAACAGTAGGATAAAAAATGCTAGCCAAACAGTTATCAAGAAGTACATTTTCACTTGGAGAAATCAGTGGGTCTCAGGTTAAAGTTGTGCAGGTCACTATCAATAGAGGATACGGTACTCTGTCACATGGGCATGTCGAAATCTAACCAAATGCTTCTGTACACCTTAGAACTGTTGACGCTATTCAGCTCTGCGTATCAACATCGGCCTACACTGGTGCAGAAAAGAGATGATGACGCTGACCTATACAGATTCATATATTCTGATCTTCGGACCATAACTAGGTGTTTCGAGGGCCATCAATGGTAAATACGTTGAGCTACACAACATGCATTCGTAATGCCTCTTGATGCTTATTCTCAAACGGACAATCCACGACCGGTTTCGTTTTTAATTTGGCACATCAGGTTAAGGTAATCTGACTAGGGATCGAAACAGAAACCTTTCGGTTTACAAGCCGAAGCTCCTACCAACTCGATCGCAAGTCCTACAGACAATGCTTATGTGGGATTGTCTTCCTTGAAAAAAGAACAACTTAACCTGTGTACCAACGACGGGTAAGACGTCGCTCGAGGACAGAGCGACTTGTGTGGAAGAGAAACAACATATAGTCTGTCATAACCGTTCGTACGCAGTAACTTCGGATTATCATGCAGCTCCAAATGCAGTTTGTGTTGTGTTTCTAGTTTGACCGCTATTTGTCTATGGTGAAAGAATTCAGTTCCAAGTCGTATCACAACACCCACAGTAACGCAACAAATTGTTTTACAGAAACATTTTCATCTACTTTAATATCCTCGATCTAACGGGGATCTAATGGACTCCACAACAAAAGTATCGATCGTCTGTCATGTTGGAATTATGAACTGCATCGAGCAAGTAGCAAAGCAACACGGTCTTGTAGGCTGCAAACGGTGTGCAAAAACAGAATTCAAATGACGTCTGTACTCCAGCACTGACCCGCTATTTAAAATATGAAATCTTGTTGAAAGCCAATCGTTTTTCCAAAAAAACAATGAAAAGCTATTATCAAACGCACGAAGCAACCTAGACCGTCTGTGGTGTGAAATTAGCAACGTCACAAATGTTGGTCCTCAGATTTCGAGAATTACACTTTTAGCTACGTATACCGTGATCTATTGACCTACCCAGTTCTCTCTGAATGTTGAAAGTGATCTAAGGGAAATGTTCTGTCTAGAGGAGTAGTTCTTCTTGATGAATTAGCACGACCTCTACATAGTAGATACATGCAACACATATAGAAGCAGTGTGTATTTCACACTCAAAGGAAGATATTATACTTATTGTAGATTGGAGCAGATTTATATTTGTCACGGTTTTAGCAACTATAAGAGTGGAAGAATCCATTCATTTTTGTTCAAAACGACAAATAACTACCAGTTACCATGAGGGTTGCCGGGTTCATTAAGTAAACTGCACGATCTCAGGACTGTAAACAAATGAGACGCATTCCAGAGAACGACAAGTGGTGAAACGCTGTTAGCATAATAAGATGGACTTGATAGTCCATGGCGTAAACGATGAGAATGAAGAAGCTGGTCTATTAAAACAATGAATTATGATGATTCGCGAAGAGAGAGACGACTCGCAGAATAGTCTAGGTAACCTTGTTCATGTTTATCAAAAAAAAAACAACGAAAACCATAGGGATGAAGTGAAGTACGAGATAATATGTGGTTATTTACCTAACATCAGAAATACAGAGTAGTGAGGATAAGTAACAACAACCCGAGTGGTTTTGAAAGGAAGGGGACCTATGAGGCCGTGTTCTTGTGTTGTTCACATGGAGAAATGTGTTGTACAGCACGTAGGTGTGAAGAAAAATTTTCAGGCACAAGGACAGAATAAAGAAATAAAATATTGGTATACAGCATGCCATACTTTAACAGTGCTACAGCATACTAATCCGGTATGTAGATTACTAAGGCGTGCGGACAGATGACGTATGTGCGTTGACACAGATGTACAGGCATGGTGATGACGTGTGGGAACGCGCTAGGGCGAAGAACACGTAAATTGTGGCACCGGCTGACCCTTGCATATGTGTGGCTTAGTCAGATATACGATCATTTGGATTGAATCACCGACCACCACAGAGATGGCCAAGTTGTTTCGCACTGGACAGGCTCTGTAAGACCAGAACCTTCGTCTACACAGTAGCCTACCAGTTTAAAATTCAGGTTTAAAAATACTTCTTTCATTGTTTGTCCCCTACTGCTGACCCAACTTTGGGCGCTTCATTTCTGCAGAAATACTGAGGTCTTTAAGTATTTATTCGTAGTTTGAGAAACCGTCGATGGACGCCTGCAGGTTTCCATTCCTTTCCGCAAACAGACTTATCACATAAGGATGACTGAAAAAGCTTCAAAATGGCTCACAATATTACACTCTGAGAAACACCAGAATGAATAAATCGCTGACATCTTCAGGTTATAATGAGCACATCATCCGACATGTGTTGTCCGTGACAACCTGAAATGATGAGCCTGAACACCGTTTGAATGCACCCACGTCTTTTCTGACCAAATTCATTATTGTGTCCACTTAGAGCGTGATACAGAGCAGCTTAGAAATCCATGATCACAATATAACTTAGGAAAAGCGGTGAGTAGGCTTACTACAATGGTTCTCCCCATAGCAAACCCAAACCAAAAGTGTTCGATCATTTTTGACAAGGAGGACTTTAGCTGGCTGGAACTCTAGTGATTTTCAAAACAACCTTGTCTGCAACACAATCATTAGCAGACCCAGTATTCGCGTTCGTGTGAGACATAATAGGTGGCAAATGAAAAAGTGGGAACGGTAGGAACAAGGTACTGAGATTTCTTATCCATTGGCTTTGGTATCTTGAAACATTCTGATTTCCGATGGGCACTAGTGTACTCGGAATCGTTTATAATTTTGTTCAGAGTAATTTACTAGACACTAAATTTCGCACATCACATAAGTTTTCGAAAACAGAAGCTGACTATTGTAGAAGAATCGTTGGTAAATAACTGCGAAACATACAACTGTATTATACGAACACAACGTGGTCAGGTCTATTGTTGAGCAAACCAATTGTTTAATGGAATTTCTGGCAACTTTTGGTTTCAAATTGGTCACAGTGAATGCTGTCAGCAACGGGTAAATTTGGGCGACAAACTTTTTCTCATTCTTTCAGGAAGTTGAGGTTGTAGAGACAATGAAAGTGTCTTGTTCACAACAAAATGTTAGCCGGGAAATTCGTTCAGAGCCAGGCTTTAATTACATTGTGTGTGTAACAATATGCCACCTCTAACGTACACACCTTTTGTACCGCTGCTTTTGGCAGCTTAGAGCTGCAGTGCTAGTCTCTTTGGAGAAATATTATATTCAAAGTAGTCACATTTGCAAAAATTTTGTCGTTTGACTGACAGCAATAGAACTCAAAGCTATGTTAGTAATTGTCAAATGTCTCTTGAGATAGCATTTATGGAATACTGTTTATTATTGTGGCTCAGTGTTACGTAATACTAACAGAAAACAAACTGAGAATACCCGTGAGCAGCGTTATCAATGGCAAGCTCGTTGACACTCATTTTCAAGCAGAAGTTTCCTATAGCTTATCGAGAACATAAACAAAGGGTTGTTTATTTTCCTTTCTCATTTAAACTGACTAATAACAAATATTCAAGCTTCGACCGAGAGAATAATTGCAGCTTCCTCATTTTTCATCATCGTAAGGGGGAGGATCACCAATCAACCTTGACGTGGATATGAATGGGAAACTCTAAATCCCACGATGGTTTTTGTGACCGTCTCTGAGGCAAACGAAATATCTCAAACAAAACATCTATCAGTACTCTGTTGACGCATGCACTCACACACTATATGACAAAATATTGTCAAGTTTATCATTCGATTTATACTATAAACATTTTAGCCGTAGTGAAAATATCTTTCAGAAACTTTTTCTCTATGAGCGTATCATACAAAGACAATGGTAAATGATCATGTGAAGCCAACGCTGTAAATAGGCGTTATCAGTTACTTCAAACTAGTGAAGTTAACAAAACTGACGGTAGAATTGTAAATGTTGCAACATTATTCACGTTGTGTATCCGTGTGACTTTCAAGCACTCTGAGATCACCGATTTACCAATAGGGTGTACACGATGTACGGTGTAAAAGTAGTTCAACTCTGACGCGCTATAACATGGCAGGTCAAAGCTTACAGGGTTTCTTTTTGTTTGAGTGTATCAAATTTGTCCATTCTTTCGTCTTACTATCTTCCTGGAATAATTGCATATATAACCTGTCTAGTCCTTACGTAATTTAAGAAAACAACGTACAAAATCAATTCTGCGTGATACATCGCTTACGGCATATATGAGAACGTGTGTAATATTTTACTTGGTCGACTGGGGGTCAATGTTGCTGGACGTCTTGTTTATCGATTAAACTGATAATTGTCAAAACGGTGACGTACGGCACACAAGCAAACACACTACCAACTACCAACATGGTGATGTCTCTTCATTTTATCGACCAGGTAGCAGACGCGACAAATTTGACAACCCATTAGTGCTGTTTTCTGTGACACATGCCAGTTGGTTCACATGTGCTATAATAACAAGTCGATAGCTTATTAGCAGAAGTATTCCTGAGTGATCCGGATGAACTCCCATTGTCATTGCCTGCTTGTTCAATGGGTTATGACACAAGATTCAGAAATATTAGACAGAATTTTAAAAAAGTTTTCGAGTTTACATTTCTGCCTACCTATTCAGGGAGGCTGTTAACGTTTGGTGCACCAGAATTGGCGCAATAGTTTGAAACGACCTAATACCTTGCTGTTCAGGAGGGTTCAGTACTGGTAGCTTTGAATTATGCACTTTTAACCGCTTACTATTAGTGTATCTTATCATCCTCACCTCTGGACCCGTCAGTTGCCTTTTTGGCAACTGGTCTTTTGAGTCAACAGAACTTATGCTCAGATATAATGTCTTAATACAACTACCGGCTTTTAGCTGGTATTCAAGATTCTATGTTCGTTAGCTACTCTACCGTTTTTAATTGACGTTCTGCGTTTCTCACTTTGTTGTGACTGTTGTTTAGCTCGTAGTTGTCGTCTGTTAGACTTCCGTAAGATGTTGGTAAAACTGGTGGGATATGTCCAGATTTACCGCTTATGGACACATTACCATCTGCGTTCCTACGTTCAACATGGAAACAGCAAAACGATGTTGCCGATTTAAGAACTATTTTCTATCAGATCCTGAAAGAAAAGAGAACGCAACTTTTTCGAGGCCTCGTACTTTGCCACTTCAGTGGATTGTAGTTTGTTGGCCAGAACCGACCAGAAAGTGTTGAAAATTGATAGTTTCAAGTGAAACCTCCTGAACGTCAAAGAGTTCGACTAAGGTGTACAGTATGACGATTACAGTTCAATTTATTCACTGTCCGAGGTGGAAGCTAAGAATCAGTTGTCTGAAACTCGTTTGAGTAGATTCCGGCTGTATCCAATTATCGAGCTGTCATGGCTTCTTTTTTCGCTGCTCTATTCTGACTTTCAATTTCATGTGGTGATGTAAGCACGATTGTACCCAACACGTTCATGATATTGACGCTAATTTACCGAGTTCACAACTTCAAACGCTGTGTGTTATCTTGCCAGCTGAGATTTTTTTTCTTGGTTTTTGTACCGTTGGTGCCGTCCTCCCACATTCATTGTTTCCCCCCGATAATGTTTTCTATACTACAATCGTTTTTTGGTGAGGCCTTTCCACAATATGAGTTTTCGCTACTTTATTCTCCAAGGCATATCACTGTCTACAAGAGGTGGAATATAAGTATATTGTTTCACCAGATATTTTTAAACGTTTTAATCATGATCACATTATTTATTCCGTACTATCAACCGACAAAGTTTCCCATGACTACATTTACACTTTCGTGGCAGCACTGGTGACAAGATTTTATAATTAATACGAAATATAAAAGCTTGTAACTCCAGTCTTGTCATGAATAGTCTTTTGCAATCGACTATATCCGACCGGAGGAAATAAGACTTTATGAGGGTATAGCAACGAACAGCTTTTGCTGTCAAGAATGGAAATGCAGGAGATTTAATGGGGCTCTGCTCCAGGTTAAAGGTGATGGAAAGAAACTCAGAATCATGGATGAGAGTTTTCTCAATTTCTGAATTACAGCATACCCAACATCTACTCAACAGTGGCCGATACATTGTTTACTAAAAATTTCACTAAAGACAATACTGGAAATCACTGAACTCGGTCAACCCGATGCTGTCAGTTGGCCTACAGTAAACGTCGAGAAGTAGAACTCTAGTCCAGATCGTAGTCTGCAACGCATTGGGACAGCTGTCAGATATTCGGAGATGCCTACAAACATTGTTGACGGTTTTGTGTGAGATCGATTTTGTTGCTCAAATTACGCGCGAGCACATTAGGCTACTTAACACTTACCTGGCGAATTATAGGAACGTTCACCGTAAAGGAGAGCAACAGCTAAGTTGTTCGACGTTACTGGAGGATTTCAGTCAGACACTACTTGAAAACCAATCAACAGTATGTGTGACAAATTCTTTATGGCAAGATCTGTTGCATCTGCTCCGCTGAGCCAAATAATAAATCTCTTATTTACTCGGAAATCTAACTCGTGATAAAAATTGACATTCTTCTAGATGGCAACAACACAAATCCTACCGAAGAATGTTCATCCATATGAATCAGATCATAAAATCTCCCCAAACCGGGACAATCAGCAGGCTTAAAATAAGTGACCACAACGGCATAATGCACACAAGCTGTTCCGCAGCTCATGTCTGATGCATACAGCAACGCTAAATCTGATATATATATATATATATATATATATATATATATAGTAACATTCAAGGTTATCGAAGGGGGTATGCAGAAGGCACGTACAAAGGACATGACGTTCTATGTAACCGCGGCTGTCTCATGGTCAAATACATCTACGTTTGTCGCCATAAATAAGGCTTTCTCCAGGTCGCTGCGGTTGCCTCGGCAAATTTGACCAGGTGTCTGTTGCCTCCCTGTATCTTTACCGTTTCCATAGAATAGGCATAATAAGCATCAACCTCCTACGCATGGAAGTCAGATGCCAATCTGTGCTATTCAGTTTATCACTTTGTTACAGTAATTCAGACAACTTCAGATAACGTCATTGGGAAATACTAATAATCAGGTTTTGAGGCACCCAAATCTGTTTTGCCACACAATTATGGACCACAATAGCTATTTTTTTCTAGGCTATAAATGTCCCGTATCAGGTTCACACAGTGATAGTTTTTGTTACTGCTTCACTGTTTGAGTGGTTTTCCAGAAGTACATAGCTTCATTCACGCCGATTATTGGAGTCTGCGAAACATCTGATCGTACACTTTTAGTTTACAAAATCTCTATAATTCATATTGCCCATTATAATAACTTTAGAATAATCAGTTGATGTTTAAACTTCAAAGTTCTGAAGGTATTACTGTGTTGAACTGAAGGTTGATATTGCCATCTTCCTTGAACAATAAATATTATATTCTGCTTGTACATCCAGTACCTCAAATTGCTAAAAGCGCTTCCGTTTTAAAAGTTGTCTATGCATCTGCGGTGTCTTCGGGTCGGACGAACCTTGCCGGCTTAAAATCGCTTGCAACAGTTGAGAAGAAACTAATTTCAGTAGTATGTTTGTAATGTCAGTTTTTCCAAACCTAAACGAACCGTTCACCTAGCTGCATAAACAACTTTGGTTTTGTGTAATTTACTACGAGAGAAGAAGCGTTAAAAATCTTTTACATGACCGACAAAGGCGGTTTGTTTAATGTCATTGCAGCTGTTCTGATCCGCAGATGGAAACTTCCTGTATGAAAAAATCATAAGATATTGATGTCTAGACTGATGTAATAACACAAAGTCGTCTGTTCCCATGTGTAGTTGGTTTAACATTTCACATTCAGCAGACTTGGCACATTAGTGTGTACCTGAAGAGAAGCAGGAAAATACTCCAGGCAATAAACCAAATATTGTAGCACTCCCGAGCGAAGCCCGTGATTTTTACTCGAAATCAACCTCTAACGAACAGAAAACACTAACTCGCAGATGACGAAAGCTTTCATACAAGATGTGTTGTGTGCACGTAATAAGAAATGATTTGTTTTCTTAGGTACAGCAATTAAGAGGGAACAGTATCCGGTTACTAGTCTTCACATTCTCACTGTGATTCCATAAGATATGAATTTCCACCAGCTTTTTCTGACGTTAAATGGGTTTGTGAGTGATAAAACTGATATACCGGTCTACCGAAAATTGAACAGAAACATTATCGTCATGCTCATTGCATGGTCGTTTGTAGATTCATTCAGCCAAAACACTCGGTTAATCTCAGTAGCTCGCTCAGTAAAACTGCATTTGTTTCACTTAGACTGAAATGAGAGTGGTTTTCTGCGTTGTGTTTATGGGGGCAATGGACCACTTAGGCGTCACGATTAAGGAGTCATGTTGTCAGAAAACCGTCATTGGTACACTTTGATTTCCAGTGCAGTTTGACGACCATCTTCTGGTTGAACATGGTAAAATGTATAAGCAGAAATGTCCGATTACTTTCGAATGTTACTGCAAGATACCAGAGTAATTGCTGACGGACCACTGGGTGGTAGGTACATTCACTCGTTGCTCACAACTCAATTTGTCCAGGCACCTTGCTCCCCGTGTGAATATGTCGTCTGCTAACCTCTTCAGTTTACATTTGTGCCGTGAGTCCTGTGATTCTTGATAAAAAAAGACAAAGACTAAGCTCTCCTGCGGGGTTTGTTGCAGCTAATCTTGTTAAGTTTCTCTTTATTTCATTATAAATAAACAGGTTAAGAATAATTTGCACTACCACACATATACTATGACCTCAAGACATCTCATCCGATTATTTATTACCACTGTTTTGGCTACAAGCTGTAGATAGTACATTGAGATCTCTAATTGTCTCACAGCATCGAACTCCGCCGGGTTCATTTTCTACTGCGTGCTTCTCTTTTGTCATCAAGTCGAATGATTTTCCAACTAAATTCGAACAGAGTGGGAGCGATCCAGGTCCCATTCCCATTGGCTCATTCATTTTACAGGATAAAAGTAACCAGATGCTTATCTACGTTCTCTGTGACTAGATTTTGAGGTCCGAATGATGACGGTTTCTTGTTGGGTTGCTATCATTTATACTTTTAATCTAGCTGATCCGCTACGCTGGGTTGTCCACAGTCATGACAAATGGTCAGAAAAGATAGTCATGAACAACACAAGAGCGAAATAAAATATGAGGAAACAAGGGAAGGTTTACCGTTATATCACAGCCGTCAATGAATTGTGCATGATGCACTCATTTAGGATCGATGTAGGTCAGAACTTCTGACTCAAGTCTGATTCGCCCGCTAGGTTGTAGCAGCTGATCAATAGTTTACCCACGTATAGATAGTTGAGGTTCTTGAATGATGCAAACAGAACAACCCACATACTACCACGGATTATAATCGACGACTGATTTGAAATACAAAGCAACTACTTTTGCTCTAGCCGACAGATAATCAAGGATCGGTAACATGTGACTGGTAACATGACTGAATTCACTGTCTCTGGATTGTTCATTGTTGGTACGTATGGTTACGAATTTTATCGTTTATTGTGCGTTGTTATATAAGCCTACAAATAACAATGCAAACCCGATGGGATATACTGAAATGTACTCCCGAGTTAAATCAAGCATAAAGGCCCCTAAATTGTATCTTCAGTTTCGTTATGCGGGAAATTCGTTTTGCGTAAATTTAAGAGTTAACAGGGAGTAGGTCAGTTCGATACTTGTAATCTATGCATGTGAGTATTACTTTCTTATTTTTTCACAATTCATCAACGCTAACTAATTTGCAATTTTGCCCGAAACCTGAGTGGGACTATTGTTGTTATTTTCAAAACAATACGTTGGACTAAGATATTTGTTACACTTTCTTTACCTCATCAACTTGTGGTAGTTTAAAGACAATACAAGTAGAATGCTTGCAACTTGCGAATTGGGGAAACAATGATGCGAAGTTTAGATTGGTCGTGAATAATCTGGATCCGGGTATATCAGGGTCTTGTTAATCTTCTACTTGAATACGTTCCACTACCGCTTGAGCCACTTTGAAATGCTCTTGCGATGTTACTGATTGTGGGCAACTATTCCTAGTTCTGTGTCTCAGTTATCTGATGCAGATTACCGGTTGGTCTCTGGCTCAATTACATATTACATATAAAATATCAATAGGTCTATTATTCTGTTATTTGTATAGGTTAACTGCTCCGAAATACCACTACCTCCGAGTTGTCGGAATATGCCACGAGATTTACATTTGATAAAGTGTCATCTGTGCGAAATCAAAAATGTTATTAGATTTACAATTCCAGACTTGTACGTTAGATTTTTTTTATGGTGCCTAACAAAAAGAAGAGTTTGAGATTTAGTGAACATCACGTTGCTGCAGCTGAATAGAAAATTTTGCCATCCTGCTTCACAAAGGCCATTAAACTTGAAGTCCACTCATACCATAGCCCGTAAATAATGCACTTATTTCCCCACTTGAGAAAAAGTCATAGTCGTGGGAACATCAAATGAAATTATCTGGACAGATGCTGCATCTCTCCTCGAGGCGATCAGACAGTCTGAGCGTTACAAACAAGCGCTAGTGGTTGAGCAATGATAAGTTGATTGTGCCCAATCTGAGATTAGTGGAACAGTGAGTAACGCGTGGTCAGGGTACAAATCCATGTCGTGGCAAATGTATGCACTGTTGACGAGTTCTATAAAGCTCAAAACTAATGTGCGGTTCATCTATTTGAATGCAACTGATTCAAAAGTTTCTGCGAATGCTGTAGCTACGATCGACTGTGAATGCTGTCCAAATCATGTCATCTCTGATGCCTAACTGCCAGTTAGTAATTGAGCTTAGTTGCCATGGCGTCGAGACTTTATAACTGTCTGATTACTTTCAACTCACACTAACGTTTTAAACTAATCACGACATCGAGAAATATAAAGATAGCTGATCACACAAGTGTGTTGGGAACTTGTTCACCGATTTGGTATTTTCTAGGTCGCTGGTCAGTCAATTGGTGGTGGCTTGATTGGCCAGTTACGTCACGCTTGTCCATTGGTTTGACCACGCAGGTTGGCCATCAATCCGGCCGATTTGTGGCCATGGTAGGTGCATGGCCTGAACAATCCTTTTTCGATGACATAATACCGGGTCAAGCAGCCTGATTCCAATCGCCTCGGCAGTAGAAAGTGTTCTAATTCGGATCGCTTTTGATGAGTTGTCTGGCAAGCGATATACCACTTTGAAGGTTTGATCAGTTTTCACCTGGTGTCCGATTTCAACCGGATGAGCGGAAATAGCACTGTTGACCGATCGTGATTCTGTGTGCCCCAGTCACCGTGGATGATGTTTTCGGATTCGTTTTGTAAGTTGTCTTGACGTTCGACCAATATAACCTGCTCCACAGGAAAAAGTAAATGAGTAAATACATATGGATGAGGTCTGAACTGTCAGTCTTTGTTACAAAACCTGAGAATTCGGGATGTTGAGAATTGAATACGGAGTTCAGCTGTAGCATAGATCCTGCTAATTGTCTGGTTGAGCCTATTTGTCAGCCATTCTGCGGCACTGTCACCTTTAAACGGCACTCGAATGAACACAGACTTCTTTCTTACATCATGTACTGAGGAGGATACCTGGATTCTGCTCAAGAGTCTTCGGTGAATCCATGTGCTCCTTAGTTAAAGGCTCTCTCTGTCTCGATGTACGCTTACAGTATAGCTAGCAGTAATTAACAAGTGTAGTTTTAAATAGTTCAGTGTGATCCTACGAACACAGGGTTATATCTTGCTTCTGACTGAAAATATTCTCAAATTACACCTCAATTTCTTGACGTTCCTTATTACGTTGTGGGCAACAAAATTCATAACCGAGTGAGAGAGCCTCGGGTTTGATACGATCAAGATGCACATTGGAAGAGTTGTGTACGTACTTTTCTAGTTGACTTGGAAATTCTGCTTAATGCCTGGAGGAACACAGACTCCGCTGTAATAAAGCTCTTTTCTTCTGAATCCCTCCGGAAACCAGTTGTTTCACGAAAGTAGTGAACAGTTCCTGTTCCTGATCTGTGAGATTTCCCACTGTTGATTCTCGCTGTGCTATATTTCGTTCAAATTCGACAATTGATTTAGGCTGTAGCGTCCGAAAAACTATTGTTTCGCTTGATCTACGTGATATATTTGAATTTGTCGAATGCATACAACACGTTAACATGAATTCACAGAAATCATGCTCATTAGACGTAGTGTCGTTAGTCACAAACATACCGCTGTTAGAAACCATCAATTTTTTCTTCAACTACATGCCTGCGACCGGAATCGATATTGATTCACCAATGAAACTGAAAAAGCCATTGCTGCGTTGCACATTTGATGTACAACTGCTATTCAACGGTGTGCTGTATCGGCAGACAGATGGCGTAGCGATGGGATCCCCGCTCGGACCTCTCCTGGCCGATATATTCATAGGAAAACTTGAACGCACTACGCTTCAATCCACTGTCAGCCAGTTCAGTCAATACCACCGATACGCAAACGACATATTTGTCGTAGCCAGTTCGGATACTAATATGCACAAAATACTCGGTATATTCAATCGCACCCATCAGTCAGTTAAGTTTACACTTGAGGAGGAGACTGGAAACGATATATCTTTCGTAGATGTTCGTTTAAATCGACGAATAGACGGAAGTGTTCGACGCAGAATTCATCGCAGGAATACGTGGACAAGTCAGTACACAAACTTTCACAGTTTTGTACCTTTAAAACAGAAGAGAAATCTAGTGCGTTGCCTGACTGATAGAGCATACAAAATTTGTACACTGGATACGTTAGAAAGTGAACCCGAATTCATAAAAACGTACTTCATAATAACGGTCATCCGGAACGATTTATAACGTGCCAGGCAACCCATCAAAAGCGATCCGAATTAGAACACTTTCTACTGCCGAGGCGATTGGAATCAGGCTGCTTGACCCGGTATTACGTCATCAAAAACGGTTTGTTCAGGCCATGCACCTACCATGGCCACAAATCGGCCGGATTGATGGCCAACCTGCGTGGTCAAACCAATGGACAAGCGTGACGTAACTGGCCCATCAAGCCACCACCAATTGACTGACCAGTGACCTGGTTTCTCTGTAATACATCTGACCGATGTCCCGATCTAACTCCTTATATAATTGTACCGGCCTGAAGATGAATTATCGAAAACATGTTCGCCCATATGTCCTTTTTCTAGTTACCGTAATGGACATATTTGAAACGTTGGTATTTTCCGTCTGTATCACGACTTTCACTCACCATATGAATGTATGCTACGAAAACTAATACAAGAATGAGCATAATACCATATAACATAGAACACGTAAGAAGGAATGAGCCTGTGTTCGGGACATCATAAACTTCCCGCATATCTTTTGCTGGGTACGATTCTGAACCATAAATGCTGGTGTCTGTCACCACTGTGAAGTTCGCTTCGCCAAGCAAATGGCACCTCGATATCACTTCACCTGTGAACAACCAGTAGTCCACGTTACACCTGTCATGCAGTCGAACACGGCTCATAGCCATTGCGGTATCGGTTTGGATTCAGTAACAAACTGACTGAAGGACGTTGTTAAACATCACGATGGTTGCGTAAGATAATGAAGTCATTACTGAAATAAATTTTTGTGGAGAATTTCTTGTTCTTCGTTGAGAATGGAAGCAAGTTCTCAGCTGACTGTCTCACTGGGGTACACACAGACAGCATTTCCAAAAGCATCAAAATATAATTCGTCCGTAAGATTTGGTATGCGGTGCCGCAAGTAACCTTTGCAGGTTAGTGCCAAAGAAGTATAGGAATTTTGTTTGTGAAAGTATTAATGTGCTGAATGAAGGATATGAAACGTAATCATGCTGCATGATTTTTAGTAGCATCAGTGATTTCATTCTGGCTAAATGACCAACTAAAACACAAACAGAAACGGTCACACTGTAGTGTCAGCTCGAAAATGAGCAACTGAAAACATTTACAACAAGTACAGAGCTCCTTTGTGCTTACTTTCGATAAAATTTTATTACGAAATAATCGATGTCAACTGTTTTACTGAGTCATAGTTTGATCTGTTGCTGTCATGCTGTTCAAAGGCAGTAAGAAGTATCCAAAACCATCTAGGTTTCAACAGTCTACAGGATGTTGTAAAATGGGTGCTTGTGGTGATGACCTCAACAACCCGTAAACATCTCCGTTCTGACAGTGTTCAGATTTGGGGGTAAACTTAGTAGATTAGCTTTCTCAGATGAATCTTCAGGGTGGGATTAAACAGTTCACTCTAAACTGTTTGTACAGACGCATCGTGTGAAGTGAATATACTGAATCGAAGAACTTGGATGTCGTTTTAAATACCGACTCTTGTGGTCGATACCAGTGAAACGTACCATAAGGAGAAGCGTTTATACTCAACAAGTAGGGTTATAACCAGCCACAACCGAGATAGTTACGCTTTTGTCCTCATTGATGTAAATAGGACTAGTAGTGCAACGGATAATGGCTTGTCCTCACAAATGAAGGCTCAAGCTTTGTAACGTACTAAGACTGGTTTTACCAAATGAGTGAAAGCAGGAACGAAATCGATTGCACAATGCTAAACTGAGAGTACGTAACTGCAAACCTTTACATCAGGCTACAGTTGAAAATACTCACATCACAAACTATTTGCTATCGTGCTACGGAGTAGTTTACGGGTGATTTGGGATTGTCGCGCAGCTTGACACTAGAGAGAGATACTGAAGCTGAACTGAAAGTTTTCACCTTCTTCTGTGAGGTCGATGTTTGACCTCGTTAGCACTTTTCCACCTCCATCCTACTCCTAATTTACCGAAATGATGAACATACGAATAATCTTGCAAAATACACAACGACCGCCAAACTTGATATGTTTCTACCAGATGAAATTAAGGGCTATGAAACCAGACGTTAAGCATTTGCATAGCATTGTGCCCAAATTTTGAAAAACGTTGTGTGGGAGGTTATCATTAGGTAGGTGGATTAAAGCTACAAACTGTTATCGTGAAAAATAAGCACAGATCCACTAACTGTTGACATGTTACTGATTACTGGTAAGTAGCTGAAGGAATGTGTTAATTATAATGAGTTTCTAGCCTAAAAACGGTAGGTTTCGGCTGGGTTCGAACCAGTGACGGCAAATGTGTGCTTCTATACAGCATACGCCTATCACCTGAGACGCAAAACTACGCCCAGAGCTTTGAAACATCACATTAGTACCTTATTATCATTAAACTCTGGCTGTGTGAACAAATTTGGCTTGCTATTTCTTGATAGTATTGTCACTATGTATTCGTTTCTGAAGTGCTCGTAATACTTTTAAGTTACGATACGTATACTTTGAATGCCATGTGTTTGAATCCCACGTATTTATTGATTTGTATAAAGCCGATGGAATTAATTAACTTTGCATTGCCTCTAAGCTACCTCGTGCATAATTTGAATCAACATGTACTTCATCACGTGCCCACAGAATGCGGGAGTAAACCTCTCATCAGACATCTGCACTGCTAGGATAGTAAGTCTGGATGCGGGAATTTTGTTCTTCTGTTGTTGCAAACACATTAAAGATAAGAGTAATGGCCTTATTTCGAGTTAGCTTAGTGAATATGCTGGCAGTTTCTGCAGAGCGGTCAGCATAGTATCGCTGTCATAGAGGAACACTACTATCAAGCAACACACTTCACACGGCATGTTTATGCATTAGGCAACCAGATGAAAGTAAGCAGCCCCCTCAAACTCATATAGGTAATACTTCCTGGGACATGAAGTGGGTTTAGTTCCCCAGGAAGAAACACTGCGACAATCTTGTCAGTCAAAAAGCAGTTTGCTCATGTATTGACCTTTGGGTGGATGACTAAGATACACGCTGGTGGTCACCCTCCATACACCAACCCGGTAAGTTAAATTTGTGCATATAACTGAATTAAGAACGCAGTGTGAGGCATTATTTTTTCAACTGAACCAACGCCTACTGAATGAACACTGCAGCTTTTGAACGATGCTGCTCAGGAGTAACCTCTTGGAAATGTTAGTGTGCATTGGATATACAAAATTTCGCTTTGAAATTTCAGCACCCCCGACCTATTGGCTTAACTGACGCAAAATATACTTCAACAAGAAGAGAGAATGATACGGACAGTACGTCGTTCACATTTTTGAGTCTACAAAAATTGTAGTTAACTGAATAGTTACTCAAAAAACGTAGTCTTTCTTATATTAATTTTGGTCTGGGTTCAGATAATATTGCGACTGTAATGCTGTTCTGCTAGTCGCCAGTTCCTGGATTCGATTTATCGTTATGGGTGTTCTTGATTAGATTCAGACAATTTGATAATCTTCAGCCTTACATGTACACAACTGCAAACACTGGACTGTGTAGTACGGAATAACTTTTCTTCTCCATTAAGCTTGACGACTTGTTCATAATAAGGTTGATTATTCCTACATGGTCAAAGTAAACTGCAACTTTAGGGTAGTTCGATAAAGGCACTATCATTTAAACAGTTTATAATGTGCCACTGTACAATGAACGGTCTTGTTGTGACCATAGCATTAGTTATGTATGTACTTCCACTATGACTACTTTGTTAAATTAAGGCGTTTATTAAACCGCGCTCCCATTGCCCGGATTTTATGAGATCTAAATTCTCGTACCCTTACCAAGAAGAAATAACATCACAAATGAAACATCTCTGTTCTTCCAGAAAGGCGCTTTCATCGAAGAGTAGGCTACGGTTGTATGCACTTGAAGTATTGCGATCACTAACATATGCAACATATTGCTTAATAGGACACATCAGCAAAGCGTAGAAGTTACTTATTAAATTGATAGAAAGACAATTTCGTACTGGAATAAGCACCACTGGTAAATCTGTTGTCTTCGTTAATAGCGGTGGATAAGTGAACAGGTGCTTTAATCATTTTCACTGATTCAATATTCCATTGAAAATAATGAAGGAAAAATCTGTTGCCTGGTGTAACAGTAAAGTTCAGTGGTTGTCGACTTTATTTGAGGGAATGTAGTCTATCTATTCACTGGATTATAGCCTTACGACGATAATACTGGTCAAGAAGTTATTCAAACTTTTGTTCTCACAGCTCAATAGTGTTACCTTTCGTGGAATAATGCATTTTGTTTTGCAACTGATAGTCTGATTTATTAAACGTGGGTCTTTCGGATACTAGATAATCCGGATCAACTTCAGGGCAGACAGGAAGGAGAGCACATATGTCTGAAAATAAGCAGAAAACCCAATAAACGAATTCAGTTGACGAACGGGGATGAACCTGATGTGAAACAGTTTCAACACCAACAACAAGTTTCCACCAACCCATCAGGACTGTCCACGATTAAGGAGAATGGAATGAACTGAAAATGAATAACCAATATACGCTTTGTCCTTGAAGTCTTTCAATCTTTCCATTGCTGAGTGAAGCACAGTACGCCCAGTTTGTCACATTAATGGGTGTCGTGAATTGTTTTGTTTTACCAGTTAAATCTACTATCCATACAATCATCACTGCTCCAATCATTTCTAACAAATGCTGAGCCTAAACGAAGCTGTGGCTTCATAATATGTTAATTCGCAATTTTAAAAGTAATCTTGGGGCAATCCGCGGCGATGCTTAAATTAGCATGCTAGACTTGCAATCTAACCACGCCAGTCTACAACCTCACTGATGAGCAGTGACCAATGACAGCTAGCCTACAAAGCAAAACTGAGGCCCTAACAAGTGTCAACATGGCCTACAAACTGCTACCCGATGTTAGAACATCGTTCATTTTGGCGCTGGACGGATTTCGAGTTGTTCACGGGTCTAAGGTGGCTTAGCACACAATTAGCAATCCCAACCTCATTGACCTCTGAACAAGGGGTCAATGAAGTTGGACCGGCCGGCCGGAGGGAAGGGATGAAAGATGCGTGGGCCGGGAGCAAATGGTTAAGACCAACTGAAACAGTCAACCGATCTCAAACGACTTCACACTAAACTATTCAAGCGGGTAGGAGTGGATACTTTGCATTCATTCAGGACTATGCAGTCAGGTCAGTTCAATGAAAATATGTTGCTAATTCTTCTTTTGCAGACTTAGTGCTGGTAATAGCATATCACACGGTAGTTCTGTTAATCCTCCTTGTCATAGACGATATTTGTGTGGTCTGTTGTCCATGGTGCATGGAGGGTGTAAGTTGGTGTCTCAGTCAATCCGCATTTGTCTGACCGGCCACACAATGTTCACCGGAATGACAGTATCGTGAAACGACATGTCCACAAGCAGTAGACTTCTTATCGAAGTCTGTCCAATGGGAATAACAAAGGTGGTGCCCGTTGAGTAATAGATAGTTATTTAAAGTAGAGTTTCATAACCACTCCAACCAAACGAATCTTTGATCAACGTAATACGGTACGCACAGGAATGTACAGAGGAACTATTGTGGAAAGTACCCACGTTCTTCACCGTTTCTACTTAGAATCCTTTCTTGGTCCACGAAAGCTAGCAATGAAAATTTGTAATACATTTACTTAGGCAAGCATGCCGTTCTGTAATAAACTTACTGAGCTGATCACAAATGCCGGTGAACTCTGTAAGCTTCCCACAGAAAGATTTGTTTTCATTTGCAAGCCCTCATTGTGGTTTTCCGCACAATACTTGCAACCATGACATCTCATCGGTCATTCGATATTCATTATATACAGTAAGTTCGCTGCTGGTAATTATCACAGCAGGTGAAGTGACTGTCAAGTTTGGTTGTATTATTATTTGGTTGTATCCAGCAACAGTGTGTAATCTTGCCACGTAGTTCGGTTCTACACAAGAACAATAATAATAATAATACACAAAAGTATGTCATTTTGTTGGGTAAGTAGCAAATGGAAAACTGTGTTTTAACACAGTGTTTGACATTAGCAAGTAAACCGGCTGGGTTCTGAAAGGCTAGCTCTCTTTGGCACGAAATTCCCATGCAACTTTCACGAACCGTACGCGTAGCCACTTATTTAAAGTTATTTTCGGAAATTGACAAACCTTTGGGATGGCCTGTTTGCCAAAACACGTACATAATTTACTTAGTGGTGGACCAGTTTGCGGTTATATTGTGCTCCGTTTAAGTGTACTTCCTGAACCTATGTCCTGCAAAGCATATAAAAGTGGGATTAGGCCGATTCGAAGAAATTGTGCTAACTGTCTTGAGAGGTTTCCAAGTAAAATCAAATTAATCATCTGAGTACTATAGTTCAAACTGTTTGATGTATTTTTCCCACACTGTAAACAGCTTGTTAATTCTCCACACTTCAGCACGGTGTTGAACAGTCAGATGTACGGATACTTGAACAGCCGAAAGAACATAAGGCCAATTGGAAAAAGGACGTTAGTTATGGTAATTAGTTGTCTCTACTCTACTAATCGCAGTTGCACCGAAACCGTATTGGTTTTGGTTGGTCCGCTTTATACTGTGTTACAAGGCCTTAAATCACTTCACTCGGTCTTTTAAAACTGACTCAAAATCAATTGAGCTGTCTTGATGATCAACCGCCTACAGCCGCGTTGGACGCATAGAGTTTAATTGTCTAGACTCTATCAGATGTGGACGTCGACCCTATCCAAGATCAATTCAACCAACGTTCCTTGGATTAAAAATTGTCTGCTATAATCTGAATAGTGAGTTCACCAGTCCCACCTTATCCGATTGACCGAATTCAACTATCGTGGTCCGCACAACTTGCCCTGCTGAAATATGACAGTGGATTGGTATAGCGCGTACGTCTGATGATAGATGTGCACTTATTAGTTCTATCCTTGTCTGGAAAGTATGAACTGATAATGTCACATACACTGGGATAATGTGAAAACTTTTTCAGTTTTCCCAAAAATTTTCAAGCTCTGGTGAACATCAGGAATGCACATACCTTGTTGCCATTTCTGTGCACCAAATTACTTATTGTAAACCGGCGCAGTCCAGTTTACAAAAACATACATTTTGGTGTGACAGAACCAAAAATCTATGTACGTATTCCAACATCAATTGAGATGAAATTCGTGTACCTTCCGGCAGTTGATGTAACATCATTTAAATGATCGCAAATGTTATGAGATTCTTGTAAAAAAACGGTTGTTGGGAGGACAGAGGAAATAACGTTGGCCACTTTTAGGCACGGTCCCTGAATCGTAAGAAGTCAGTGGAAAACTCCAGCGGCCACACGAAGGTTCTCTGTATCCGAAGGGTAGCCACTTTTCAGGGGGGTAGTCAGAGGCCTGTCTCCTTTCCTCTGAACTACAAACCATGCCATCATTTTTTAATTCTTACGTGCATAAGCTTGGGCAATATTAACTACCAGCGGTACCTGTAACTGCGACGGTGAAATTTATTGTTTACAGAAGATGATTATTGGTGTACTATGGTAATCATAATTATGGATTTTTCTGTCGTAGTCAGTTCTAATTCTGTAAGTCAGCCTGAAAAGTTTCGTTTGGCTAACATCTCCAGTCAAAAATTTATTAGTTTTCACATCGACGTTGAATTTCTTTCTATTACAACTGATCGTCCTCACCACCCATCCCCTTACACCAAACAATCATCCGAGAACAGGAAGTAACGTTAAATGTAACCTCCGGATCAAACCTATTTTGCAATTAATGAGCACAATAAGAAATGTTGTACTCGCTCAAAATGTTTTTCTAATGGGTGTTTTCGAGGGTGACCGCAAACTTGGTGAAATGTTTTGGAAAACAAATTCACTCATATGTAAGATCGTATTGTTACTTACGCAATTTGCTACATAAGTTTGTTACATACAATTCATCTGCCAGCTGCTCTTTATTTTCTCATGTTGAACGGTGTTTGAAAAGTTTAAACATGTGTAGAAACGAGTGCAAAACTGCTACTTACTATCCCCACGATACTTACCTGGAAGTTCATACGGCATACTGCTTAGAACCGTTGGTTCACTGTCTGCTGAACAGAACGAGGTCGGTTGCGGATTGTGGTAATTAATCGCCACACCCCCCTAGTGAATTCAACACAACACGGGTATAGTACTTAGAAGCCGACAGGCTCATACAAATTACATTATTACCAGTTATACAGTTGAGCGACTAGAATCTGATGCCGTTTTGTGTAGGCTCTGAAAGTGATGGACGATTCATAGCACCATCAACATCACTTAATGTCCACCAAACCCAGAATCTAAGGCACTGTTAATTTCATTACACCCAACATTGTTGTCTGTAGTACAAGGACTGCATTGCGAATTTGTGCACAAAGACAATAGTGACAAGTATGACATTTCAGCCATTCGATATCCCTCCCAAACGGTAAGTTCGTTACCATATGCAAAGAAGAATATATTGCGTCAACAACAAAGTTGTGTGGTATATAGTTTGATGGTCAGCATCTTTGAAAAAGTTTGATCTCCTTTTATTACCTGTTGCTACTGGAGGTACCAAACAACACCAATGTTACAGATAATATATTGCTTATATATGGACATTGGCTCCAGGCTATGTACACGATTTGGTACCATATGATTTACGGGATCGGTTAGAAAAACCGGCCTAAGTGACATTACTATCTGTACCTTGAAGTCGGCAGACGTAAGTTGTGAGATAATTAAGTGATTTCTTGACTGCATACTAGTGACAACCATTTTAAATTAATGGAGTTTGACTGAACCGTAAAAAGACATAGCTTTGTGCAAGTGCTTCCAGAATAAAGTCTACATCATCCTTAGATACTTTTTGCAGAAAGGATAAGAGATCAAGAGTAATAACATTTGATTCGATTATAAAT
>LUCH01000002.1:209938-236239 GCA_013368495.1 Paragonimus heterotremus | reverse complement strand
ACCGTGGCTCAAATATCTTCAAATTTCCTTTATCCAAGTGAAAAAGCCCAGAACTTAACGTACGTGAAATCAGCGAGTCTTAGCATGATACCCTGATGACTGGTGTTTAGTGCCGTCATCTATGGTTGGAATTAAGACATAACCGAGAAGGTAGGCCGTCCCAACAATATAAGATAATTAAAAGCGTGAGTAACTATTTAGCTGTTGTGCAGGCCTTCGTGGCTTTACTGCATTTTAATTCCAGTGTGGTCATACTTCAGCATGGTTGTAAATGTTGGATGTTGCCAGGACGAATAATTCTTTCTCTCTCTCTTAATCCGACTGTTTAGCCACAGGTTAAATGCTCCATCGGTTTGCGCTGCCTGCGTAATCACCATACCATGGTACATGCGAGAATAATTTGTTGCTGTATGAATTGAACATCAATCACATTTAATTACGGCTTTCTCTTTCTTGAAGACTTTCCAGCCAGCCCCTTTTCAAATGAAGTACTATGTTTAGGTTTCGATTTTGTCAGAGCTCGTTATTGTGCATATCATTGTCATGGCCCGGATGCGAACTCTGGCACTGTCGACATGCAGCAACAGTGGTGACCACCGCACTACCGAAATCTCACATTAGACAAGACTGGATTATTTGTGCTACGCTCAGCCACAGTTGTATCCAACTAACATTCACATTACCTGGTCACTTTGAAAGGAAATGGAGGAATTATCCTGTCAACTCCGCGTGATGACCCAGCAAGGAGTGCACCTGCACATAATACAAATAAATGAAATCAGTCCTAATTTTGACACACTCTGATTATAGTGTCTAAACGATGCAGGTTTTTTCATTTACGACTAAATTACTGAAAATACGTATATCACTGTATGAACTTTCTAAACATACAATTCGGACTCAAGCTGGAAGCACATAATATTGATGCGTACCGGGATATCAACTGGCAGTGTGAATGCATTCACTAGGATGTCACATTTGGGTCCCCAACGAGATGTTTTCCTAGACTCATCATGCGCACTTCACCAACTCGGGTCCTTGCCTCTAAGCGCAGCACTGAGGCGTGATAGCGAGGAAAAATTCATCACCTACGGTTCACGCTATGCTAACATCACTCATGTTGCCATTGCTAGATAGGATAGAGGAGTCATTGTTTCAACGGGTGGATATCAGCGTACAAGATATAGATTAGAAAACCCAAGTTATGGGCTATCTGTATTTTTTAAGAATGCGACAGACACACCGGATTACAGAAGTGTTGAAGAATTCACGAACATCGGCAGGAAGCCGTATCTCACTCTACTGTGATGCTGAAAATGCAGAAATTCAATGAACAGAAGTTTGACACCCTCGACTAACCACATTGATAATTATCCAGGCTAACTTTATGACGTTTCTGCATAAACGGACGGAATAAATTAGCTCCGTTTGGATTACGTTTGCAAATTCAATTAAAGTCGGTTCACCCTCTCTCTCTCTCACTCGTACTGTATTGATTAGTGGCAGGCAGCTTACAATCTTTCATTTTACACATTAGAATATTTATTATAGTTAGTCAACAGGTTGACCATTTGTTCCCACAGGATCAAAACAACGTGGTATTCAGCGAACCAATATAATCTGTCATAATATGATTTCATCTGTATTCATAAAACAGTGAATGTGCCTGCAGGCGATCAAGACGACTCATTCATCTGATCAGAAAACTGGCTGATTATTAATAACACTAGTGTATTACGCGCATAAGATATGATGGATTGTTTCTAAATTCAGCGCGTAATCAGTTTACTGTGAATTGCGGATGTTTAATGCAATGACGTGTGATGAAAGTTTAACAACATACTCATGTGGACACAACGTTGATATTATACCGGTTGTTAGTAGAGGAGGAAATGAATAGTGTCATTAACTAAGATCGAGGTTGGACTGAAGCGGTTTCCTGATTAGTGAACGTTCAGCCAATCAGAACCGAAGCACAAGCTGTTACAAGCGCCAACCAGTGAAAAAGGGCGACCTCCAGCTACATGGAATTTGTTTGTGTTGACACAAGTTTGAACGCTCGTTGGATTTAAATAACTGGATCGCACAGCTCCACGTCATGGGACGTGGCTACTCAAAACATAACAGGCTTGCCGTCCAATGGCAACTATTAATACAAACATTGCTGCCACTGTTTTTCTAGTAAATTACGATTCCTTAGTGCTACTCAGACCAAAATTATGATTTTCTCGACACCGTTGTAAAGAGGCTGGCCATAAACAATTAAGACGGACCAGATTTCGCCAGGCAAAACTTTTTGTAAACTACCAGACAATCGTGGTTGTATTCATATACAGTGAACAGTAGTTAGCAATTGTTTAAACCGCCTAATGGACCACTTTCAGCAAGAGGGGAAACTGTAGTTGACAACTCGGAAAGACGTTGCTTCAATACTGAACTGTCTCGTATCGTTTCATCGACTGCTTTCTAGTTCATATTTTCTTGTCATTCTAACCATCAGACATGATGTCCTGACTCAAGTGATTAGTAAGAGTAGAATAAATTCTGAATCTCGTTTTCTGCTTAATATAGTCTCATTAAACGACTGCAGTCTTCAAGGTGACGAATGTATCGATTACCACACAATTTATTTATACTCTACTGTCTATCTATAGAAGAAGAAAGGATCCTGCCGCTTATTGACATGAATAATCAACAATGAAGGTTGTAATTAATAAGACCAATTTCCTCTGAAAGTGGCATGAGGTTGCTAACATTTCACATACGGCAAAAATGTTTCCCTTGTTGATGCATTCAGCCAACAGCACTGAGCTATTCAAAGATTATGAATATCAAATCGAATCAAGTTAACCAACTCAGCGGTGGGCTGAACTGAACATGATTAATCATGTCTCAGTCAACTGCGTATGAGCGTGGTTGCCTGTGAACAAGTGGTCAACACAATGCAATGCATGATTAAAACATGACTCACCGGTTGACAAATTCCACAATATTTGACAATGATATGTGAACCATTGAAATGATAAATAGATTCCGAAATGCGTTTTGATTAATGAAGGTCTGTTTGATGTACAGATTATCTGTCTCAGAAGCAAACTATATGCATATATGCACAAATCGTGGTAGATGAGTGTAGCAAAACAACTGAAGTAGAATGGCCTGTCTTTCTTTAGAAGTACAAAGTCGGTCAGTCGTGTGAATACAAAGGGTTTTGTTGTGCATCTTGCTCACATATGGCTGCGTTGAATGATTTGCCTTCATCAAAAATCCAATAAGATTGCTTTGATTAATTCGGAAATATGACAATGAAAGCTAGTAGGATTGCTTGTCTCATCAATGGTATGTGGTGTGTATGCAAATATGTACACCCATTTACATGTATGGAACGTGAGTAGATTGATCAACTGTGGTTGCCAGTGGCTCTGAAAAAAGAGTGCGTTAGACTTCACTGAAGTTATTTCAGGTCAAGTCATGATAACACTATGTTACCTGTGCCATAAGAACTGAGTTCCCATCATCGTATTTACTCACATAGGAAAAGGGTAATTTACTCATTGGGTTTGATTAAGACAGAAATATTCTTATTGGCATTAAAAAGATTCTGGAATTACCTCAGCAAGTATTTTATTGGAAGCATAATGACAATTTTAATGGAGTTCAAACAGAATTGAGTGGGGAACAACAGCAGAATAGTAACGTCGGGTGAACACAAGCAGCTATCCATACCTGCGTCTACTTCAGTGTGCAAGGCTGCAATTTGGAAGAATGGGGTTTGAAAAATCAGTCAGAACGGGTTGAATTTTTGAGACAAACTTTCACCAGGTTGTAAGTACACGCTGCTTCATGATAGACTTCTTGAAGACCCGACAAAATGTAAAAAAATTTAAATGCTAATTATGGGATGGTTGAGTGGGAAGGATACACCACATGGGGACTAAAAATGTATTTCTAATACCCGAACGAATACGTAAGGTGAAGCGAGAATAAATTCAAGACACCAAAGAGTGGAATTGCATGCTTTGGTACTGATGAAAACATCCTTGGTGCAAAAAGTTCGTGAACAAAACTTTTCAGTTACTAGGAAGAAATCGGCGGAAATGATTGTACACTGCTTACTTTAACTGATGGGTGCTTGTGAAGAAGTGTTATAAGTCAATTACCTTTGGTTGACGTTGATGCGTGTGTACAAATTTGGACGCATTATGTATAAGAACATCTGAATGGCGACGGAAGAGACATTTTGGACAAAACCTACAATAAAGGAGAGAGAATAAAACAGGTTTGGATGAAGCATGCCAAAGTCTACGTCATTTGCACATATGAATAAAGTACTATACTCGGCCGTTGGCGTAAAGTTCACAATATATGAAAAACAATGAAGAGATTTAGCACTCTGAAGAACTGCCGGCGGGTAGTGAGCAGTAGATTGAATAAAATGGAAACGATCAGTGGAGATTAAGGAAGAATCAGATCAAATAAACAAAGGACCCTGCAAAAGTTTGAACCAACGAGAAAAACTGCGCATACCTCTCACAACTACAAATTCACATCTACTCTATTCGGTGGAACGTAGGGATTCGTTTAAAGGAGTGGTTTTGCCCGTACGACTTATCTAACGGTCAATAACCTTATTTTCGTTGTAAATAAATCTAAATACTGATGAAGTGACTGATTTGAAAAGGTTCTAATTGTGAAAATCTGAATGTCTGTTAAAGCGAAACCTATTGTGATAAATGACAAAGTTAAAGATACGGTTATTCCAACACACAATGGAGTATCTGGACGCAGTGATGAGATATGGTGACAGCCCAAAGCGGATGGACTGACGACAACATAAACAATCAAGCAGGTCATCACTCAACAAAATCGGGTTACCGGGCAAGAAATAATAAGCAGAAATCCACAACGGAAATCGTCGGCCACATATAAAACCAGACAAAAGACGTCTCAATGGGAAACTCTTTGCGCTGTGGACGGGAATTGTGGTGCACAGACGCGCGGTCGTGCATGGCATGACAGCTCGCGGGTTGGACTGTGAAGATCATGTCTTATTAAACGACTTCTGACCGCAGTATGGCTGGAACCTCGTTCAAATCTCGTCAAGTGAAGTATCTTTTGTTAATTATGAGTATTTTTCAAGGCCTCCTGCACTACCTCGGTTGGATACCTTAACATGTGATGAGTTACTAAACCAAGTGGACAAGGTCTACAGAGTGCACTGTTGCGAACAACAGTACGAATATGGACACGATTAAGGATGCGTGTTAGAAGATCTGACCGAAGTTCTTCCTCGAAGATGTTCTATCATAGAGCAGCCATCCCTTTCACGCGTGAGGTCCGCTGGTGAATGTAGTGTTTGTTGTTGCACATTATATTCCATATACACGTAGGTTTTACTACTATCAAAGTTGATTCTGTAGTACGAGATGTGCTTTTATGTCCTTGTGGGTAGAATATTTCGTCGAGCGCCAACAACTTTTAAGGCCTTGTTGAAAACAGATTCACCAAAATTGTTTAGAGCATTCCTGTTCGCATGTAGTCACTGCAATGAATTGTGGTGGGCATAGCTACTGAAGTTTATACCCATCTAACGTGAGATATACAGTAGTGACGTTCTAGCATGCAACAACTCAACAGATAGTGAAAACGGTCAATATTGCAGATTTAACCCTCAGTAGTTGCTTGCAACCTCTGTCATATCAGTGGAAATCATACGTTGGCCGCATACTCAGTTTGAATCATTTGGTGCATTTCATGTGACAATGTGAGGGTGATTATCAGCGGATATAGGTTCATAAGACAGCTAGTGCAGTACATAACGTTTAATGGTATGCGGTCTCCGTCACTCGTTCGAATTGGGAAGCAGCTCACACCAGTCATAATTAAACTTCGTATGACATCACACATAAGTCGAACAATTTATCAGTAAGAAATTTGCTTTACGAACATTGCAGTGCTGTGTGGAATTCTATTAATCAAAAATCGTGAGACTAATATCAAGTAGCGAACTAACTCGGTCCTAACGCTATCCTCGATGCGGTAGAGAAAGAAAACCGGGAGCTGTGGATGCGATTACGTGTCTGTTCTGAGCCACGAGTACTTTTATAGACGGTAGTGCTTAAGGCGACTGGTTAGACAATGTGAAACAGTGCTGCACCAGTTACTAGTACTCTCAGCTGTCAGAATCTGTCTGAAACGCTCAGAAAACCCGGAAATATTTAATTCTTGTCAATTTTAAGATTAACGATAGTAAATTAAGAAAAGTGTGATTTGGACTTCCACTCACTTCTACCAGCAGTAGCTAACTCTTGAACGCAACTCACTACACTTAAGTGCGTAATTGTAAAAAAAAACCTAGCGAAGAGAGTTGTAAGAAAATGCTACACCTACAGAGTTCCAGTGGTTTACAAATCTAGACAGATTGACGACAAACGATCGGCGGAATTTCCTACAACAGACTTTCAAAAGGAAATTAAATTTAGTCTATTTTAACGTCTGTGTTACATTTTTTTTTAGAAGGTGTGATCGACAAACCGTTCAGGAGTGACGTGGAAATTAATGAAAATAATTTGTTGTCATAAAGTGTGCGGAGAAATGTCTGTAAAACCTAAGTCCCGGTGACCATCGACAAAGTGGTGACAGGCTATTTTGATCATTTTGATTTTATTAACAATACGATTTCAACAAAAGTCAAAATGTGGCAAACAAGCTCGTTTTTGGTGTGTCATCTTCTGGCCGAATAAAACATAATACACATGAAATCAGTTGTGAAATAAGGGATGTATGTTTGCGGTATGTAAAGGATAGTTTCAGTATCATTGATAACAACATTGACAATGACTCCCTATTATCGTTAGATAATTCAGCTGAAGTTCACTACCGAAGTGGAATAAGATAGAAGACTGGCTTTCTTTGAGGTTGCACTAATGAAACGCCCAGATGCACCGACCCAACGAGGCATACATAAGAAGCGGACGTGGAATAGCCCGTATAACCACTTTCACAGCTTTGTTCCAATGAAGCAGAAGCGGAACTTGATACGTTATTTAGTAAACCGAATTTATAAACCTTGTACTGATGACGTGCTGAGGAAACGTTTCGTACCAGTGGGTATCAGGATAAAATTCCTAGCTCGGAAGGTGGAACGGGGGTTACCGCAAGACCGTGAGTTTTCTGTTGGGCGGAAGGCCATCTATATGAGCTTACCTTACAAGGGCGAATTTTTAAACGTACTGCTGACCAGAAGGCTTTTCACGACCATGATGAGAACGTTCCATCCTGCACAACTAAGATTAACGTTCTTTCTCCTACGCCAACTGTACGCCTTCACCTCAAATACCCAGTACCCAGAAGTGCTACCTCTTTTCGTGTTCACCCGTTCGCTTGTTCTTGCGCAGCAGGTTCCATTGGTCGCACAATAAGGCACTTGTCGGACAGAATACGCGAACACCATCCAGCTTGACCAACAACCGGACAACAACGAAAGATTTCTAGCGCAATTTTGGCCCACCTAGATTACGCAGGTCATAGAGTCAATGGGAATGTCGCATTCAAGCCGATCTACCGTGTCATACGTATTCACACCTCTGGTGTGAACTGTCGTGTCTTGGCCGCTGAGGAGACTATCGAGATCCGGCTGCGAAACCCCAATCTATGCGCACAAAAGACGTCTGTTCAAGTGTTGCAGTTACCATGGTCTTCCGTCGTTGGAACGACTCACACGACACCTTAGTAACCATGTCCGTAATCCCAAATAACACTAGAATCACACTGCATTAAGTTGCACAAAATCTTGGGTTGACAACTAATTTCACAACTATTGTGTTGAATTTGGCCTGAAAATGAAACCGAAAATTAGCTTGTTCGTCGTATGTCTGCATTATGATGAAACCTACGGATCTATTTGAACAGTAGCAATATAATTGCCTGGAACCCATATCTGCGACCCCAGAGGAAACTTCGATAAGACAGATCACCGCGGAATATTAGGCGAGACATTTGTTCACTAGTGGACGGGGTCGCAGTCTTCAGAGATGCAAGGTTAGTGAAATTTTTCGGCTGGTTCAATTCCTTATACCCAAACTGGTGGATATGTATGTTTGTAGCCGAAATTCACGGATAACCTACGCACACATGGTGGTTGCTTCCCCCAAGAACTTTTGTTTCCTAACTCATGAAATACTGCTCTGTGCAGCCTTACAAACTTGTTCCGAGATGTGATCTAAGGTAAAACAGACAATTACGAAATCAATATCCCAGTTCACTTGAGACCAATAATTCTGTGGAATATTGAATGGTGGGTTTTTCTCGCTCTGGAAACACCCTTTAGTTATGTTAACAGTCCAACTTCTTGCAAATGTGTATAGCAAATAAAACATTCTGTTTGTGGTAAAAGTTATGTTTGCAAGAAAGCGGCGGGAAGTTCCAATGACTCACAAGGTCAGATAGGTGAAAGCAGATTGAACACAATGACCACACTAAGCGCAACCTGTAAACAGGTCAGTGACCAATTCGCCTCGGGCTAATAGAGCATACTAAACATTTCCAGTAAGCGAGTAGAGTTGAACGTTCGTATATGCGAGAAAATCGATGTAAAACAACCTGCCTTATTACCACGAGGCTACCAATTTTCAGTTAGAATTCTTTCAACCATGTCCAAATCATTTCGATATTTTGTGCAAGAAAGAACTTTGCAAACTTTGGGGCAAGTGGGAGTATAACATGAATTGGTTCATTACGACATTACTTAGTATACTCAAATAAAAACGGTTGTCAAACAATTATACAGCTTTTTAATGTGGTAGTGCCTCCTTGGTCCTTTCCTAATGTAGGAAATGGTTTGAACGTCTAGTTGAAGCGGTTGGTAACACCGATCATCTAGACAACGACAATCACGTGGAGGACAGTCAAAAACAGTTCATTGCAGAAACGAACTTCTACCTAGTAAGAACGTCCAGAACAGTAAAGTTACTATATTTTGGGGGAGACTGAAGTTAGCTGTCGGATGCAGTCAACCTTATTGCTGGCGAAGTTGGTTGACGCCTGAGAGAACTAGAAACCGTGGTGAATGTTTAAGTTTTAGATTCGGGGAAATCTACGTAAAAAGAGATCGAAGGATGGGCAGGTCTACACCACAGGTGGAGAGAGTACAGCTTGAGAAGGTTGTGTGAAGCAGTATGTTACTCTATTTCAAGTGGAATTAATAGCCAGGGTTTACTAACAGTAAAAATTTTAGGATTCAACTGTGCTTGTCCAGTTAAATTAAGTTTAATTTGCAAGGCTGAGGAGAACGGAAATCCGAATGACAGCACTCGTAAGAAGTCATTTGTGTACGGTAGACGACAATGTTGGGGGATTACTGTGAAGGACCGAGAAGCCCATATTTCCTACAAAGATTTGGCAGTTTTTTTTAGCAGGAAAAGCAAAATGGTTAGTACTGGATTCAAACATTTTACGTTCCATTGCCACCACTTTAAAATCAAATGCATGGTTTTGTCAGCAAGATCCTTTTAACGTACATACTGTCCAAAGGACGAATTGTGTTCAGTGAAAAACCAAATTTTTATAACGATATGATCGTTTTTGAGCTTCGAACTCAGCATAGTTGTAGAACTCAGACACCCGTTGATTAGAAATGTGAAGAGCAGCAACCTTACACAACAACTAAAGAATCAAAATGTGGGGTCATTAAACGAATGTTGAAGGCTGTTTGAGTGAAGCATGACTTGCAAGTAAAAAAACAAACGTCCTGTTGACATTTTTGAGAGAAAGATAAATCAACCCTTGCAGATTTGGGCAAATCTAAGCCAAAATCATATATTTATATAAGTGCGGAACAGATAATAGTGTTCAGCGGACTCTTCTCACTTGTGATAGGTCAGGTCACAGATCTTGGTAGTAGAAATCACATGCTGTGCGGGATAAAGCTAGTTAACTAGGGTAACACCAGTCTTCTGTCTGGAGTTGATCAGCTGAAGGGCAAATGTGGTTGACCGAAGTGTGAAAAGATGTGCGGGAAAACAAACTTACTACCTTAAATATGCCTAAAATATTTTGACTGAAAATACTGCCTATGAATGAATACTAACAAGCATTTTAACAAGTTTGCTACTTATCCCAAACCTTCAGAAAAACTTCAAATTTTCCCTTCACACTCCCTATTCAATATTCCGATTATTCGCTCCAGAAGAAGTCCTTACTCTTGTTCAAATCTACCTCTTCCACACCTTAAACACGGTTAAACCGAAGTAACATACGATTTATTGTGCATTCACCATGTCAGTAATTGCTGAAATGGAGCGGAAAAATGACCCGTATTAAATCAAAAGTGACTTAGGAAGCAGCAGCAATTAAAAATGGTGAGCGGCAGCAAACGAGTAAAAATACATTATTCACAATATATTGTGGAGTGAATGGGTCGATGAAATCCCGAGAGGGACATAACCTCAGGGGAAGGGACAAATGAGACAGGCTGTTAGTATAGTGTTTAACAGCTTCGACCTATTCTAAGCTTGTCCCTAGAAGAGCACACTAAAACACTGATGGACTGGCTAATTTCTGTACACATTATCAAATGTGTACGAAAGAATGGGGTAGTGTATAAGGCGAGTAACGGTGGTAAATTGTGAGAGTGCATAAAAAAAGAGAAATTTTGCTGTGTTCCGCTCAATTCGGGTATCCACACGAAAAGATCTTCAACTATTATCTATTACTCGGAATTAGAGATTTCGACTAGCCCTAGAAATCGAACCGGGACTGAAACCTCTCACGCAAGTAATAAGGAGTAGACCTCGTAATGGTTGCAATAATCAGTTCTTATTCACGAGACCAAAAGCCGAATTTATAGTTGTACGACAGTAGGAACGAAATTGCGGTCAGTCATTGGACGACCACATTGGCACATACAAAGTCACGAGCTGTAAGTGAGTTGGTGCAATACGGAACAAAGGAATTAGCGAATAACGAGGGTCGTTACATTGAGATTGTTCGTCCAAACCTGATGTAGAATCTTTGATGCGACGTTTAGACCGGCCTCCCGTTAGATCTTCTATTGTGTCGAGATTTGGATAAGCGGTGAACCAAATATATTTTCATCACATTTTCCTGAGAGAAACGTCTCAGGCATATAGTGGTGACGATATAAAAGTTGAAAACCATTTAGCAACTGTCATACAAAGATGTCGATATATTGTAACATCGTCGATAAAACGCCGACTTATTATTAGTGTACAACACTATAGATGTATCCACTGAAATTTTGAGTCGCATTCAAACCATACTATAAAACCCCAACTTCCTCCGTTTGCCAGATCCCACATTATTTACCGCTATTCATGTAGATGTCAGGTTGGTTGCACCGGCATGATAGAGGAGCAGCTGTAGTTTCCAACCTCGAAACATGTCCCACCGTTGGGGAGTAAGCAAGCGGTAGAAGTGCAAGCCGGCATGCATGTGTGCACACACTAGTCATCTCAGAGATCACCAGCATCAGTCAGTGATGCGCAAGTGATGAGCACCGAGTGTTGCAGTATGTCGAGGCAGTTGCTATGAGACGTTAGTGTCCAGCTTTGCAAAGACTGGTTTGCTAACTCAACAATAATATAATGACAAGGATAACGACTACCTGAGATACAATCCGGTCGTCCGAATATTCAGTTTACAACTTGATTCCTGCTGTTCGATTTATTCTGTTCTCTTCTGTAATTCGCAATTGATAATGAACAAAGAAATTTTTTGGGTCATAAATAGTGCGCATTCGCATTTTTGGCTTCTCTACGGAGATTTTCCCCACAGATTACCGCTTTGCACTTCTGAATCAACATATGCTAAAATGGATAGATTGCGATAAGTCAAATAGTCTTGGAATGCAAATAGCAGGTGGACTGCTCAAGTACCTTGTGGAGCTAAGACGACAATCGAGGTTTCGCAGGTATAAGTTCTCAAGAGAAAACTAGAATGTCGACGAATAAAACCTCATATGTATTCGAGATATTTGGTTTTCGTTGGTTGGTAACAATTATCCATGAAAAAGCGCGACGGCTACACGATTAATCTCGTCATCAAAAAACGAATCTAATGAATACCGAGAAATTGGGCTGTTCCAACTACTAGTCTAATGCTGGTGTTACATCTCAAAGCTGGAAATCGAGCTGATCGTTTGTCGTATTATGTTCAGTATGTCTTAGTTTGGACAACCAATGTATTGACCAAAACCAATCCGGAGAATACGACTACACTTGCCTACTTGCATGATCTACCTTACTGTTGTCCACCAGGAAATGACCAGGAATCCGAGCTTGCCCAAATGTACTACAGTACAGATTGCACGATATCACCTCACCTCCGTGAATTTTTCCAAAGTATCACATCATTCACGTTATACATTGAATCTGTTCCTATAAGATGGGCCTGCTGAACCTTTAATCGATGATCTACCTGCTTCTTTGAGTATTGATGAGGTCCAGATCAGTTTGGACAAAAGGTAGAATTTCATTTGCGTCATACAGATCATAATTCGAAACGTTTGCAAACAGCTAGATAGCAAAGCCAACGTCAGTAACATTTGCATGCTAGATTCAGAGAGAAATTGTGAAGAAGATAATGGAAGCCAGAATAGTTTTTTTTGGTGTTTTCTGAGATTTTTATCCTTTGCCTCATGTTCTCAATATATTTTGAATATTACAGTCAACGAGAAATATTGTCTGTAATCGAGACTCATCTTTAGCATGAACATGCTCAAATTCGACACAAATATCCAGACGTTGGTCTCTGTCTCTCTGCATGTAAGCAGGATGATAAGCTTCGAAATTTATTCGTGGTTCATTGTTTTATTTTGATAATCAAACAGTCGTTTTCTATCAGCAACTCACATGCACAATGAGATTTCGGGGTGGGAATGGAACACTGGTTTCACCAATTCCGTCACCACCCACTCCAGTGTGTGAGTCGTGAGGATAATTATGCCTCCAGACAGCGTGTAGATTGTTATCGTGGCTGATAATTTGCATCCTTCGTTTCAACCAGAATCATCATTAAGCTAATGTGAGCGGAGAACGAAATAGGATGGCGAACCAAGTTTTAAAATTTTTCTCATGGCATCGTTGTGTAAAGCGGGTAAACGTTCTCCCAGAAGTATGAGTTGATCTGAGAATCTTAATTAAAGACCAACTACACCTGAGAGATAAATTGCTGGGTTAGTGTAAATCACACCTGCACAGAAAGGAATATTTAGAGAATACTCTAATTTGCGGGGTTTTACTGAAAATATTTTATCCCAATAGCGCTGAAGACGTTGTTATCAGTTAATTAAAAACACAACAGTTTCACAGGTGATAATTTATGCTTGATTATAGGTTACCGTTCTGTTAAAAACGGGATGGTAGGTACAGAAGTTGGTGAAATTCACTATTTTTAATGTATTCAATGTTATAATACAGTTACACCAGGTAATGTGGTAACACGTGTATGCTGTTGACAAAGTTGCCATACTTTCAGCCCATTTCGTAAACAGGCTATACTGGATTTACGGAACTACTATTTTGTTGTCGAGGTCTTACTGTTTGCATCTGTTCCATGGCAAAACTTCTAGGTTTACCGGCATTGGTGTGCTTTATCATCGGTTGAACTGTTCTATTTTCTCCACGCTCAATTTCCAAGGAGATGCTGCGTTTTGTGAGAGTCCCAAGTCACATTATTTTCAAAGTAATGTTACCTCATGTGCCATCATCAAGTCTGTTACACTGAGGTGAAGAAAATTACAAGGCAACATGTTGAATCGTTACTAAAGCAACTATACGCAAAGATGTTATTGGACTGCGGATTCTAAGGTTACGAAGCAGGCGAGCTTATCAAGCAAAAAAATAAACATTATGTCAAATTGTTCATGCTACTCAAAACCAATCAAATTGACTAGGATTTCTATGAGTACGTCTTACATACGTTCATTTACGTGCCGGTAATCTGTCTTGATTTCTTTTAACTTACTTACTTTAATTTCTAAACATCTTCATTAAGTTCATGCTGGAATCATTTGTACAACTAGATCAGCGGTAATAAATACACTAGACTGACTTTTATGTTTAAAGTACACTACATCAGCTGTACTGAAAACGTGAAAATGTTGAAAGTTGAATATTGCAGACTTTGCGATGTGCAAGAAAAAATATTAGTAGATTAGTTGGGAGTGATTTGACATATATTCATTTATAAGTAACGCAAATGGTTCGGAGTGGATCAACCGTTTAAATGGTACAATAACTCACCTGTCGGTTGAGTAGCTGAGAAGATGTATAATGATGTGTACCACACTCGCTAGATGAAACCAGCCATGTCTGATGGCTGAGTTGCGCATAACCCAAATACTGATCCCTTTGTTGAAAACCACACTGGGCCCAAATATTTTTGCGGTACTATCAAAGAAATGCATGATTAATTAGAATGAGCGAATCTCAATTGTTCGCAATGACAGTCTCGTTCAACAAAATCATTGGGGTCAGAACGGAGCAGACAGCATCGTAAGTAAACCTCCTAACGAGTAGGTCCAGCCATGGATAGCTGTTCGTGCCGCAAACAATTAGTGACAAAATAGCTCAGTAAAACAAAAACGAGGTGAGTATGGTATAGAGATTTGACGTCAGACTGATGAGTGAAATAGGGAATGGAAATACGAGAAACTAATGTTCTCACTTCAGAGACCAACAGTTTTATGCTAACGTTAATCGTTTGGGATTAAGAATTATTGTCTATTACAGCACAGTTTGTAATACATGTTGGAATACCACTTTGTTCAGCGGTTAAGCGACTTAGGCCATTCGCCCGTAAAAGCTACCTGCTGTTTCGTTCATATACTGCTTCTTATAAATTTGATCTATTCCGCTTCAGTTTCTTCCGCAAAATTTATTTAAGAATTAAAGATGACTTACCCAATTATCAATCTCCCTACACTCTGTACGACGGCTTCATGTTTAGTTTTCGTAATTCACTATGTACCTAAGTGAACATACCATATTTACCGACTCATTCCGGAAGGTATATGATTATAGGTGTACGTGGAGTCGTTACGAAGTAATCCCCGGTTATTCAACCCGATCTTTTGGCCATTCAGGCTCTTTTAATATTCGTATATTGGTGAAAAAATATCAACACGGAGTAGAGGGAATGAACAGCTTAACTGTATAATACGAAGGCGCTTGTTCACTAAAGAACATACAGAAATCGGTCGGAAGGGAGATGGCGTGAGCAGAGTGGAGATCTTGGGTAAAACTGTTATGCGAACAGTGTTCTGTTGTGGATGAAGTTGTTCGGTAATTAGTGGTAAGTCCAAAATCATTGCCGTGGATTTACTTCAGAAGTGAGCTACTTCAGTGGGTGTGAGGTGGTCGGGTCCAGGGACAGAGACCTCCAAGAGACGAAATTTTTGGGTGACTTCAGCTTCACAGTTTTGAATTATCACATTGAGTCGTAGAGGACAGTTGTCAAAGCTATCCGGACCATCAGATACCGCACTCAAGTAATCGAAAAGTCTGGTTGATTTGTGTTCATTATCACCGAAGGCACTTTTCAATTGGCCGTCAAGTATCGTCGTTGCTGCGTCCCTCTTTTTTTGCTTGTGGAGGTTTTTTACATGTTCAAATCGGACTCGACCTTCTTGGTCGCTGTCTTATCCTCATGGTTTTGTGATCTCGCTGACACGATAGTTCGCATGTAGCGGGGCGTTGGCTTTCGTAGGTTTAGATTACGGTCTTTCTCTCTAGGTAAGGATAAGTTGGTCGTTATTCAAGAATGTTTTCAGAGGCGCGAACAGTGTTTGAAATGGGTCAGTTTCAGTACATCCTTGGAGCTGATCTATTGCTGCTCTGATAGATATAACGTGGTAAGTTTGGTTGTCTAACGAATTCAACCCAAAACGAGCCGGTCAGTTGTTGATGTCCACATTCGTAGTCGTTGGAGTTTGTATGACAGTGTCTGAGGTGATGTAATCGGTAGGACGATAGCAATATCCGATTCGACAACTGATGGAGTACAGTTTCTCTGGATGTTTAGGATGAAGAATCCCTAGGTTTGCTCCCTGTAGGATAGGCGTAACCACACTGAAGCCGGAGACCCCTAGCTCTGTTGGTAGTCCACGGGATGCTGCTGAGTGGGTTGGACTCAAGTTGAGGCGTATCAATTTGACGATCTAGTAAGTTCAAGCAGGGTGAAGTTAGTAAGCCTGGGGGCCTGTCAAATGTTACTCGTCGTGAAGGATGTACGGACGTGGATGATAATTTCTGGGTAATTAACTGGGATTCTCTTGAAAAGTTATCGACTGAAGGATGTTGGTTGTCCAATTCCGTACAAAAATCAAAATATCCAGGTCGATCAGTGGAAGCATTTATCCATGCTTCGTAGCTCGCCAAATAGTTGTCCACATGCAGAGTAGGGTGCAACTACCTTGGTTTAGTGTATATGATTAGTAAGATTGACTCAGAATTTGGTAAGTGTGGTTCGGGCATACACAGATACTTGTCTGGGAAGAAATGTCCTCTGACCAATACGGTTAACTGAGCTGTTCTGAGAGTCGGTTGCCTGCAGCTAACTGAGATGACAACTGATGTGTCCTGTCATTTGTGGGTGACCTCGCTGCGTTTTCCGAGATTAGAAGAACAGAGACTTTCGAGAGGGGCCACAGATTTCTTAATAAGATGGGCTTGTGTTTACCACTGTAAAAATACTAAGTGTACCATATTGTTGGCCTTGATCTATGCCCGGAATCGTCTAGGCGATAATAAATTATTTCGGGTATGAGGTTATATTAATATCTTATAAGATGGTATGTATGTACTAATCAGCTAGACTTCAAGTCTCCAACAGAAATAAAAAAACGGTAGACAACAACAGACAGCAACATGTATCCCAAATTAACGGTGATAAAATTAATTAGCAGAGTCGTAAACATTATCGTATAAAATGCCGAAAAATATTCCAATGTAACTGTGGTAGATCGATTCACGATAGATTCGACATAAACAAAGTATACGATAAAAATTATTTTCATGTGGTCGTATATAGCGTAGGAACTACATCACAACTGCAGACAAATCATCAGGGTTGTTGTGCATGTGCTTAATGTGAGGCCAATGACACAATGTTCAGCACGGTTCATTCTTGAAAGCATGACCGGAGTTTACATCTCGACCATGTTGACGACAAACATTACTGATGAGTACTAACTAAAAAGCGTAAGCGTAGTGCTTTTTTCAAAGGAGCCAGCTGAAATTTGTATGGAAAAATTATAAAAAAAAGTTGACGGTTTTGTTGTTTTAATGCATGACCCCTAAGTTTTTAACTACTTTTCCGTACGGTTATATATATATATATATATATATATATATATATACGTATATACGAGTCCATACAGACTGTGATCGATGAGGCTTTCACAATTTAAGTTGACATCAACTAGGTACAAATTTAAAGTTACGATAACCTTATTCGGAGATTACCCGTTACATCATCTTCAAGTAGAATAATACAGATAGCTTTTTTCACGATTCATCAGTTTTGAGAGGAACAGATTGTTTCATTAACTCGTCTTTAAGTTAAGTCGAGCAACGATTACTCATAGTAGGGATGTTTAATATTCTATCCTGTCCTTTCTTCTCCAATGGGACAGCGCAGCAGTTTTTAGTCTAACACTTGGAATCAGTTGTCTGACAATGCTGTTTCCACTGAATTCACACATCCATACCTTTGCGATATATTTAAAACGTATTTGATCGTATAGAAATTGTGGAATATGTTTCAATTTTTTCATATACTCAATATTGTGATCGTTTATTTGTATCAAAATTAGTAACAAAGCGCATTTAGCAATTTCGAAATGTAAATGGCTAAAACGCGTGACGTGAAGATTCAAAAAAAGGATGTGAGTAAAACTTCAGAAAAGGAGTGGTTGGTTGCAGTCTATCTGAATATGTTAGATTAATTCATGTTTGTATGAAGTAAACAGATGGGCAGCATGTACAACATTAATTTTAATGAAACGGTGACGACAGTCAGATTCAATTCATTGATTCGATCGAAGTTGTCCACTTCGTAATGGGTTTACATTCGTAAAGGGAGCAGGCCGCGGTAGTGTTTACGAATAATGCGATGGTCTGCTTATGCCCAGTGTGTAGGCAACACTGTCTTCTGTCCACCATTGTTTGGTTGAGTCGAACAGAGACAAAGGAAAAGTGTTTTAAATGCAACCTTCTAGTTTAGACCCATATACCTGTGTCCAAAAAACCATCGGCCTAATGAGTATGACTTCATATGGGTAGGTGATTGGGCGGCTTATTGATCAAGTAACATAAAGACTTCTAGTCTGAATTTCTGTCAATCTACTTCTTTTCAACTCACTTAGAAGAAGTCGTCGTCCAAATTAGATAAGTTTGAAATCAGACTTCAATACACATCATTATTTTGAAGAAACTGATTTCACCAGTTTCTATTGTGCTCCCTTTCCTGTTAGGTTCGAACCAATTTTTACAGAACTATCACTAATAATCCATTGCTTTGGAGCAATAGATCCCAAACTGAACAATTAAACAATAAACAAATCAGTAATTAACGTTTTTGCATAAAAACCAGAAACAGACACCAAACATAAGACGTAATCACATGATTTGTCTGGACATTTTACGTTGTGGAGATTAGCATTACTTTCATACAGTTCATACGATTAGAATGGGGTTATCGAATAGAATTTGTGCAACACTTTTAAGTTTCAATTCCGCTAACAAGTATGCTAACCTTGGATATGGAAAAATATCCTGCAGATATTTTGTTGAGTTTACGTGAAGAGTGCCAAGCAAAAGTTACCAGCAAACCTGTTCAAAAGTGCAATAAGTTACCATGGATTTATTGTGCACATCCAGGATATATATGAAAACAGCGACCCATCGTGTACCTGTGTATAAAAACTGCCGATGAAATCCAGCAGACAGGCAAAAAAACCTCACAGCGGTAGTTGGCCTGAGTCAAAATTAACGCAATAACGGAGATCAACTTGATGATTAAAACATTTACTGTAAAGCGGACGGATTGAAGTGAAAAACTCAGATCATCCAAATGGGTCAGCACCAGAGAACACTGTAAAAGCAGCATTCTTGCGTTTTATCTCAAAACTTTTCTGTATTTGTATATAATGAGCCAAGAGTTGACGTTTTTAGGAGGCCGCTAGTGTGAGTGCGGCTTAGAATCTATACACAGGTCACAATGATAAGGAAAGTGGGTGGCTTAAATCGGAACTTCCGAAGTGTATAACTCAGTTTACTCAGCAGCAAACCAATGACAGCGTCAACATCCACGTATTTAAAGACAATACTTGTTGGCAGGCGTATTCCGAACTACGCCATTTAAGGCACTAAGGTTCGGTAATCAGGTCAATCTAGAATGGATATTTATATCTGCCAGTTGTTGGCACCGAGAGAAAAGTGTCTGCGCTGTTCTGAGGTTCAATCGGGACGTTGTATCTGTCAGGTGATAGACTCATAAATCAGCCAAGACAGACATGCGGCAACGGCTGTGTCATAATCACCTGACAACGCACTAAGGATTTATCGGGGCCGTGTGCCTAAGGAGCACCTAGGCTTCCTGCCGATCAAAAAGACGGCTGCAGAACAGGAAGCTGAGACTTGCGGACGCTAAGTCCATGAGTCGCATGGATCCCGCGCTGCAGTATCTGCACTCACATTGTTTGGTGGGAACGAAAGTGGGGAAATGAACAGGACCGTCGCTGATACAGTGACATTCAGTTTCTAATTTCTGTTGTGGATTTGCCTTCAAATAAGTAGCCTAGGATTCTTATTTATCAATTTGAAAATCGCATTAAGTGTAAAAAAGTTTGGGCAACGGTCAACCATTCTAGGTGTATGTGATTTGGATCATAAACAGGAGATAAACACCTTCTCTAAAGGTGGCCATCTGGAGGCTCCCGTATCTCGTAAACGAAGTAGATTCATAATTAGTTTTGTCATATGTGCTTTAACTATCCCAGAATTTGTTGCTGGCAATCCTGTCAATCAGAAATGGAAAATCGTAAATAAAAACATAAAAGATCTTCAACTAATTTGATGTGGTATGAAATATCGTAACAAGAATCAAGCAAATCTTAAGGAATTGCACAGGTTTATTCGGTTTCTTGCATAGCTTCTTAGAATGATTAACCGTACTACAAGAGACTTACTACTACACAACAGTTTTCAGGTATCGTTTGGAATGAAACAACAAGACACTCAGGCTCCTCTGAGCAGGACTGATAGTTACTGTCTACCTAGTCGGGTAGCTCATGCTCATCTACACCTCTGGAAGGGACCATTATCTGGCGTGACATTATGTCACAATCAGTGGCGAGCTTGGAACTACAAAATTGTTGGCTCTTATTTTTCGGTAGACCCACCTGTTTTTCTTCGTTTTTTCCCTCCTTGTCTTTTTAACTCATATTAATTATCACCATGTAACTTCATGAAACATTAACATGACCACTGACTGCTCGAATTACTGTACGCGTGACCATGGTTTGAAAATCAGAATGATTGGTTGATTGAGCTTAGGTCAGATTGTAATCAAAATCAAATATATTTAGACGCTGTGTTAATATCTGTTAAATACTGACTCAGTTATGGAAGTAAGTAAAACGCGGATAAACCTTTGTGGGCTGAGGACTAGAGTTGACAGAAATCTGGAACTGATCACTCGAATTAGTTTGGGAACCGGTTACAAAACTTCCAATCTCCTTATGCGCTCATTCTACCCCGAATCGTAACATTAATTCTAAAACAAACACTGAATTCTGAAATACGTAAACACCCAGCACAATCTGTCACAATACCCGCGTTCTCAGGGCGTAGTTGACTTCTGTTTTCAAAATCAAACTGATGATAACAGACAGAATCAGTAACAGAACAGAAGTTTGGTAGTATAGCAGTCACAAACGTGAGCTTATCAGATTCTCAGATAGCCCACCGTTTAATTTTACTTGGCAATACTTTATAAAGCAAAAACTTTAAACCACGACTTGTTTTACTCCGGCAATGGAAGAAAGTATTCGCGGGAGATTTTATCGCTTTCTGCTTAGATTCAGAATGATTGAAATGAATACGACTTTATTTCAGCCCAAATGGTTTGAACATGAATACAGATGTTAATCTTAGTTACCATCTACCACGGATCATCCTCAGGCCTGTAACGTTTCATGCTGTGCCAGACAGAATCAGGTTGAGTTCGGACCATGTGTAAATAGAAGCGATACATCGCTGCGTCAGCCCGCATGTTGGGCATGACACTTTTATATGTGACAGAATCTGTGCTTTTACTCATGTTGACCTCGGATAAAAATTAAAAGCATGTTCTAGCATGCAAAACGATCTGAGTTTGGCGCCAAGCGATGTGTGTTCTCCGCTATCTGCCCGTATGTAAATGAAGGGCTTTGATGTCTTACCGCCATAGGAACTCAGTCCACATGGTATCAAGACATGATCAAATATGAGTCGGTACGAAGAGTTGTTTTGACTAGAATAATTCGGGGTTTATCGCATCTAAGCAGTCTGTATGACCAAGGAATCGTGGGACATTGTGCCGAACGTACGGTTGTACCGCTTAAAAACACACATCTTGAGAACGTTTGCAGCGCGAATGAAAACAGTCCACTTATACTGTAGAAGATTCCAATAATCAAACTCGACCAAATTACGCGTTCTAGCCGGTAACCCCTTTATGCATTTTATGATGTGAATGCACATAATCTAGTTTCACTCGCTGTCTGTTTGCAACTAATGATTGCACAAAACCATTTTTTTCTGATTTCATTCACTTGCTGGGGATTTTCGAAAATGCCGAAGACTTTCAGAAAAACCAATCTTCTCGTTCTCAACTCATTCTGGCTTTTCGAAAGATACTTAACTACCAGGTAGTTACAACGAAAGAATGTGTGTTAATTATGAAAATATATAAATATATGATTATAACGTACGGTCGCGTAATACTACCGACTTAGAGTGATCCACTGTGTGGGGAGTAGAAACTGTTGTGCTAGTGCAAATGGCAATTGTTTATGGCAGGGAATTATTGACAAACTCCGTTGGATGTAACTGTTGATAGAATTAGGCGAAATAAATAACACTGCCTTCCACACCAGGTAGGAAAGGCTTTGCATGCTGTCAGCTGTCAACAATATTTTGAAAAATACCTGACAAATTGACCTTGTCATGGTTAGCCTAAGTGCCTGATCGAAATCCAGTCAGAAATCTGGTGACCGCATATATTTACCTGACAGCGCAATGTAGACTGGTCGATGGCGTTCGGTCATATTGCAGAACAAAAACCAGAAGGCATTTGTAAACCGTTGTTGGCATGAACTACAGTGAACATTTGGCAGAACAATTGATTTAGAAAGTCTTGCTTATATGGAGAAGTTGCAGAGGTCGAACGGTTATTAATTTTGGTAAATATAATTTCCGATAGCAAATATTTCGTTGTTTACATGACATTCAACAACCAATGTCGTGACACATCAGTCTGCCATTCAAAATTTATGCTCTTTTTCATTCCCAATTTACCGGGTGCATGTTTGTATATTGCACTTTTACAGGCAACTTGAGACCAACTGCTTCGTCTGGAGTGTAATCTTGGTGAGATGTGACACAGGTTCCTCTCGGTGAAGACCTAATCATTTTTTGGCACATACACGTCATAAACATGCATCTAAAGCAAAGCTTGCCATAATCGGCTTTTTTAATCGCTGTCGCCATTGTTAGTTTTAAGTAGTTATTAATAAATAGTAGTCAGTTCGGAGCGTAATGTAAAAGATTACTTAGATGTGTTGAGCTATACTACCATTTTTTCCACTCAAAACTGTAGTTGAGACTTTTGAGATGTGAAGATTCTTCGGAAAATTAATTTTTACTTACACCCATCTGCGGTAAGACTTCTACCCCATATTGGTAGATATATTACGATTGAGGTAGCTATTGATGGAAATATTACTGTTCCTTCCTACTTGAACTTGACAACTGAAGTGCGGTGTTTGAGAGTCACTGATTATTCCAAAATGGAGGATGGAAGTTTTCCTGAATTCTTATTTTGCATCAAACATTTGGAAACTGTAAGTTCAGAAAGTTTCACGTGATAATCTTATCCTTTTCGACAATGAATAAGATAAAAATGTTTTCGTTTCCATCAACAACAATAACGTTTGTTTTGTCTACTTAAACTATTGCTGTTTTAAGTTTGTCAACTGTAATTTCCATCATAGCACTCAAAATATTTGCTATCAAAAATCATAGTTCCTTTTATGAAATTACACACCCAAAAGCGTCCACATGACCTGGAGATAATTTTGATATTTTGGTACCGTTCGCAATCATACGACGGAAAATATGACACTAAACATACACAACTAGATACCTTTACGCGAATCAACCGTGAAGTCCTTGAAAAACTGCTTTTTATGCAAAGTTTTATAGGGCATTCACGGAGTTAAACTTCAATTCCATACTTGGACACCATAGCAAATATATGGACACTAAACACACATGAACGAAGATAACATAGTAACCACCAGTTACAATGCATATGTCAATAACACTAAACACGAATGTCACTCCCAAAGTTCATATATCAGAACGTGTTGTGTTGCGTATGAGAAGTGAAATTCATAACCTTATCAATGTAGTAGTGGAATGTGTTACTTACCTACATTCCACAAAATTGGCTGGTGGCTGATTACGTCAAATATCTTTGGGTATGTTTTATTGCTATTTCTGGGGTTTAGCATTTCGTGATTAGATGGCGGTAACATGAGTAAAAGTCATCAAGAAAAACACGAACCAGAAAGTCCGCGTTTTGCTCTTTGAGCGTTTTGTCAATTTTATATCACATCGTCGTCTATGGGTGTACGCGTGATGATCCCTTGTAACGAACTTTCCACCGAAAACTTCATAGAAGTCACCTGAGTGATTTTGGGGGTGAGTGCTCAACGAGTCATCAAGAATCCTCACAAGCGTATATAGGTGTAAAAAGCAACTATTTTAGTGGTGATAATTTAGCGGTTTTCATTCTTCCAAAAAAACCATTTGCCAATGTGTTGCGTTGACTTAAAATGGAGTGATTTTATTTTCAGTAAGAAAATATCAGAAGTCATTCGGGAATTATCGTAAACACTACTGGCTTGAATTTGTGTGAAGGGGTTGGAAACGGCAATTCTCTGAGTAAACATTACAACACTCTAGCTACAATGATTATGAATATCTTGAGGCCAAGTTGTGCATTTTCGTACAAGGTGCGGAACAAGCTGTGAGACATAGTTTGTGGTACTGTCCAAACTGAATTTAACAGTTTATTTTTTTAGTAGATTCAACTTCAAAGAGTTGACAACAATGGGGTACACATTACATCTTACAATGGCGACATGATTAACAGTTAGAATCTGTCCAGGGATATTGTTGAAGGCCTGCATAATCAGCTACTGGAGAGCAGGTGTCAGAATATCAGTCAACCGTCTATGCAGTTCGTGATATAGCGAGATACCTCTTGATATTATGCTTTACCCTGTAGGCGAATTTTGTGAAGACCGATGAGCTGAAATGTCACACTGATTGAAGAGTTTGGAATAATGAATTTGTCTCCAAGTAAAAAAGCGCATAAGTAAATCATTAATTGTCTAGTTTCCTTCCATAGTATGATATTCGATTAAGCCACAGGTGTGAATTGTACGCGATCATCAAAAATTCAGTCCATTTTAAACAGGCACTTAAAAAAATTTATATTGGGAACATCGCTTTTTTCCTCCAACTGTAGTAAAATCACATTTCTACTCTCCATCTACCTATTATGTCCCAATCTTTGTTCATCAGAAGCCATCGAAAGCTACTGAAGTGTTTGATGAGCCTGGCATTCGGCTTTCCTTAGTTTACTGCAAGTATGCGCGCCAGTTCATTTAACTGGGCAGATAACACTGGACAGCAATTAGCTTTCAGCTTATCAGATTTTGTTGCGTCCAAAAATTAATTACCATCACGATTGCTTTCGTTTTTATTCGGACTAGATTCGTTGAACAGATACTATGAACCTGCATAGATAAATCTCATGGGAATTGGCGACAGTTTGAATTACTACTTAGCTCATTTTCCGGTAATTCGACTGCACCCACTTGGACTGATATACCGACTGTGAAATTCTAGTGACATCAATTTTGCCGGTTATGCAAGCCTGTTGTGTACATTTGGTATGAAAAACAACTGTAGTAGACAACCCAGATAGAAGACATGCATACTTATTCCGACGAATCTCGTGTAATTTGAACACTGCTGTGATGTTTTCCGTTAGGCAGGGTAGTGTATTTGGAAGAAAGAAGGCGCAGGTCTGGACCAGGATGAAAAGTTTTGAAGTAGCTGACATTCTTATTAACAAATCCGCCAGGAGCTAAAATGTAACGACGAGAAAATGTATGGTGCTAAACCGCGCGGAAATTTTGCGCTATTCATTTCGAAGCTAACGTTGGTTAGTTTCCTATGCCGTTCATCTCACTCGCGTTGGAGCCGGCAGGTCAGTGGGAATGTCAAAAGCAATTACGGGAAACTTTACGGAAACTAACCCTGCTTCACCACACAAGGTGATGTTACAAGTTTACAGAGCAAAGTGTCATAACTGATATGTATTCATGGGTAGTGGTTAATCACAAATGCACGACAGATATCGTGGTCCTGCCGTATACCCGGCACAAGTGCCGGATGAACTTCGAAGTTACGTTCCACTATCGGATCAACAGATACTGAAGTTAGTATTTGACAACTCAATTACGAGATTCTGCAATTCCATTTAACGTAGATTACCTTCTTGCTACCTCGACAGATGGCTGTAACTTTAAATGACCTTATTAGTTAAACGTTGACTGTCACTTCTATGAGCCCAAGAAAAATATTGACTGATCTGTCGCCGAAAGAGCTAATAAGACTTGCACCAACGAAGTCCCCAACATAACGGGGATGTTTCGCATGAAAGAACCGCCATCTGTAAAAACACATTCACACATATACTTCGTCAAAATCCAGCCAAGAGTCACATTGGGACCCTCCCAAAAAAGCATATTAACTTCAGAAGTCAGAGGAGGATTCGGTCATTCCACCGTATGCCCTATTAGATAATCGTGACATGTGCTCGATCAAGCTCAAGTCGTTCATGAGGGTCTACCTTCCCATGCAGAGCGATGCTGTGCTGAAGCCCTCACCATTCACACCCAGCACGTATGCGTCAACCGCGTTGATAGCCAACTCCTATCTG
>LUCH01000002.1:132763-149006 GCA_013368495.1 Paragonimus heterotremus | reverse complement strand
AAATCGACCGCATTCGCTAGAGATCTCTGGATCTCAAGGTACGATACACTAACAAAAACAATTAGTGATAGTGCTACCTCAATACAGCAAAAGGTTATTGTACTCAGGAACGATACGAGGCAGAGGCAGCACACGAGACGAGACAGTAACGAAAGAAAACAGATACTAATTCAAACAGGGAGAAACGTAAGAAATACGGTAAACGACACAAAACCGGTGTGAATTTTGATAATCAGGTCATCAATGAACTAATAATAGCAGAACCGTATTGACAGAAGAACATGTTCGCTCAAAATCCAAATTACTTGGTAACTGAGTCACCACCAAGGCAGCTGGGTCTTTACCCATGCAGCAGTATAACGAAACTGAAAGTTCTGAAAAGGAATTGTGGTGTAACTGTTTGAGACAAAGTTCTATGCTGAAAACAATGAAGAACGCATTGCAAAACTTTTGCGACAGTCGTCAGATATAAATATTAGGAAAATTATGAGCTACGAAATCCTGCAAAAGCATTCCTGTTAGCAATTCGGACTACAGCAAAAGTTTCACCGGCACTTTCGTGTAGGTTGCTTTTGGTTTTAAAGCTGGTACAAAGTCTTAGTGCACCACTCTGTTTGCGTGTTTGATAATTTGCAACCAGCAAATTTAATTGAAGTTGAACAAACCGACAGTACCAGAAGAACCATCTAAAATAGTTCTTAAGTATTGTGCTGAAATCGTCTGTGATCCCCGAACGGAATTGTCTAATGGTTGCAATGCCTGCGACAAAATTCTCAAGTGTTGAAAAGATGTTTCTTCTATATCCAAGCACTAACTTCCTGGTTTTACCCGTGGCTTTAAACGTTTTCGACAAGATACGTTCAGACTGCTTGGCCTGAATACTTCTTTGTTCAATGTTGGGTAGCGCCCTATCCTTGACGTTACCACATACGTCTTTTGATTGAACATGTAAACCTGTAAATTTATGCATTGTGGATTGCAGTATTGATTTTCACAATTTTTGTGGAGTTGTTTGGTAGAATTGCGTGCAGAAATGGTAGTTGACAATTCCATCATTCTGCTGACCCAAAACAGTTCAGCAGATGTGAAGCTAATTTTCCCATGTAATTGGCAAAATTATTCTAATGTGTGCGGTAACTCAAGCTTTTTACCTCCTACAACTGTTCAAACCTTTCAGTTCTGCATCCATTCACCGACTCACCTTTACTCAATTCTATTACGTTCTTCACAATTTTACTGAAGATATTTCATCGTTCAAGTTTGAATTCCTTGTCAATTCCTGTTCAAGTTTCTGGGATGGATTTCTACAAGTGAATGGTTCGTCCGTTCCCCATTCTCTCATAAACACTATCTATACCTCTATTTTTGCACTAAGTTGTACTGACCAATGTATCTTTTTCTGATCGTTAGTATATATGTACAAGTTTTCTGGTAAATGTTTGAGTGTGCTTTTATCTCAATGACTTACCCGGTCATCTCCGGTCGCAGGGATTTTAAGGAGGAGAAACTTTTATTTAATGCTTTATACTACACAGTTCCATGGATTAGTGTTTTCTTGCACGCGTTACTATATTAACCTACAACTTTCTATGCGATTATCAGCAAAATTATTACGCCCCTGACTATCGCAATCGAATGCACTTTAGAATGTACCAGTGTTTTCCGTACATCTCTAACCCTTCTTCTCATGTACATGCACCTTATTGTGTGTCATCGGTCGCCAGTATTATATGTCGATTAGCGGGCAGCTTTTTAAACTTTGTTAGTTCCATCAGCATCATAAATGCCGGTACTCGGACAAACAACCTGTAAAATAGGGCTTCGATGTATCCAGTCGTCTATTCATCAGGATTTCGGGTGGAGATCACACATTTGGCCAGATGTGAATTAGATTTGTTTTACCTTATCAGTAGTAGAGGTAGTTTGGCTAACAGTTTGCTTCCGGTTATTCATCATCGAGCCAATTAGGCAACATTTTATACCCTCTAGTTTGTCAAGCGAGTGCAGTCAGGAGTTACTTCTCACGTGATTACATCAAACGTTTCGAACTCAGGGCAATTAGGTGACAAAACTGACCTCCGAAGGTGTCGAGTGAGTAACGGATCCATCTAATTGTTACGCGTTTGACATAATTACACAGCAAATTGTTCTTGATTTTGCCGGCTCGACAAGCATGATGATAGGAAATGTTATGCGATTAGCTCGGCGATAAACAACGGGAAACAGACTGCTCACCGAACCACCTCAACTTTTGCTGAACTCACTGAAGCAATTCGACAACCTTGCCGTATGAATCAACCTGGATCTTATTTACACGATTTCATTTGAAATATTTCGATCCATTTTAATTTATTCAACGTCTGGAAGGTCTTATTTTATTTAAGTGTCCAGTATACTACAAAAACAACCACTCTCTGTGTTCTATTTTAACTAACTGACAACGGTTTACGTGTGAAGTTTTCGGGGACATATTTTTCATTGACTAACCGTCTAACAGGATGTAAGTAACCGCAGTAATCATACATTCAGTCCTAGTAATTTTAAAAACTTTGAACGTTTTCAGACTGTCGTAGTTCATCTCATTCAAAGTAAGACCAGCCAAAGCATACCAACATATTGGAGCATATGTTGCCTCTTCTTCAACTTCTCAGGAATAAATCGGGTTAACGAACGTACCGTCAATGCTCTGTCTATCTTATTTACATCATAAGTAAGTATATAGTGATAAGAAAAGTGCGTGCAAGCTAAGTAGAAACAATTGACAAAATATTCTAGAACGTCACCGGAAATATCAGAAAGTACAACCTGTCAGTTGGACAGAAATTGATGATATGACACTGCTGAAAACAGACTACCAGATTAAGAGAAACTCGGATGAGCCAGTCTTGTATTCAGATTTTCCGTCACTGTTTATACGAGGATGTACCCAATTATATGTTCTTTTTGACAATTTAAGAGAGTTTTTACACTTATATACATTACTAGTGTATTGCTTTCTGAATTTGGTCTTAGGTGACCGCGACAATCGATTCCAATCAACACTTGATGAATACAAACTTTGCCACGGCAGTCTCCGCTCAGCTAGTTTTGCCTGACGTGATACACTGAGTAATCTTGATGCCAAAAAGCTGGTTGGGATAGAAGTGAATACACAAGGAATATTTCAGTATGGAGTAATGACGTTGAACCTAGAAACTGAAGTACCTACTCAGGAAACAGATCCATCTTATATATTCAAGATTAGGAGTAGTAGCAATATTTTCATTACTAACTACTCACTTTCAAAATTCTTCAGGTACGATGCACAATAAACCATTACCTTTTAAGACTGTTTCTTTTACAGGTAACATTGATCTCGGACGATGGAACTCGAGAAACCTTAATGGGAAGTCTTCTAAAAAGAAAGGACTTTTCTTTAAGTGATAATCTAATACGTTTTTTCGTTAAATCGTATTTACAGATGACGAACGTGGGTGTGTGTTGTACAGCAACCTCATCAGTCAAAGAGTCAGCCGCGTAAAATGATCTACTTACTTCGGCTGCCTCATCTATTCACGGAAATCAGTCTTTGTTGTTTTATAACGTATCACGTCTTGGCTGAAGCATCTTGAGACGAACTACTAGAAGGATACCGAATCACAAGAGGCCTTTCACTTAGATCGTTTCAAGTTTCCTTTAAACTGTTGAAAAGTTCATCACAAGTCACAGCAGAAACAAGAGTAAACAGAAAACTTTCTTCCTTCTATACAAACCTAGGAATTCACAACCAATCCGTTTATCATGTGTTAGCGTGTAGTATCATCACCCTGAGGTAACTCTTCACCGTATTTCGAACTTAGATAATAAATAAATTGCTAGACGGCAACAATTGTATGGCCTGAATTTCTTTCCAACGCGCTGGAGAAGGGGTTGCACATATCTTGCTAACTATTGTTTTTATACTTTCGTTCTACAAAGTTAAGATTATTGGCGGACTTCTTCAAAATATAAGATGTATTGTAAGTCCACACGTAGTCCTAAATAGGGTTAAATTACCGATATCGTTCATCTTATTTCCTACTCTTTACAACCCAATGCATTATTCATTTTCAGATGTATTCAACATACGCCAGCACAGGCTTTCCATCATGAGAACCGAAGCTGTCCCTAACACACAAAAATGACACGTACGCCTGTCGGAACATTGAGCCATTACCCGCTTACTCACTCATCTATCATTCGCCCCGGTCACGGATGTTCTGCCACTGAACTAGACGTTATTAGCTACTTTCGATAATTGGTCTGCCTGTCGGTCGGATGTTCGTTCAGTAAGCCAGACGTGTCATTCACTCACGTAGCCGTTCAGCACTGTCTCATTTTCTCAAAGTGTGTTCATCTCCATGATTCATCTTCTAAGTGCCATGTTCCAAAGCTAATTTGGCGGTGAAAGGACCCTCACAATACTTAACACAGACGGGCATTTTTCATAGTCCACAAGGTAATGGCTTGTGTTTAGACGTAGCAGACGGGAAACAATGAATCAGCTGATCAATTTGTTCAAATAGCTGGATTAATTTTTATTTATGCTGCGGTTGTCCACATTACCTTTTACCAATGGGTCCGTTTGTTGCGCCCTAATAAAGCAAAACAAGCTTGTTAGCTGTGCTTCACCTAGTAATTTGTGGTCAAACACGTATGCCACCGGCATAAGAAGATTAAACTGACGTATATAACAGATTGTTCGCTTGTCATGTATCCGATTGCTGAGTGTTTACCATTAATCTGTTTTTGCAAGACATGTGTGGTGGGCGCCATTTAACAGTTGTCATATCTTGTTTCTTGACCCTTCATATGCCTTGTCGTTATGACCCACTCGATAACTATGAATATGCGATAGTGACTGTTGACAAGTGTGCGTTTTCCACGGACTTCCTCAGAAAACTGCAAAAACAGCTGAACACAAAGTAGGTGGGGATTGAAACTAATGAAAAGTTAACCCGTAATTACTAATTGGTAGTACTCAAACTTAACTATCGATTAGGGAGAAAACCGTTTCTGTTTTGTGCGGCTGAGCACAGAAACTCCACTGATGTCGAATCAACAATCAATGTTTTCAGACCTTTAGATGTGTCCCAATAACAAAAATGGCGGTTCAATCAAGACCCTATTCCAGACACCGTAGAAAATTTTTAACCCTGGTTTGCTGTAAACAAAATAAGAGATGTTACAAAAAACGTACTTGCAAATAGAGACCCCAGAAAATTCACAATAAGCTAGTTCAAACAGTTAGAAAAGGATATACTTCCACTTCCGCAATTCAGAGCGGATTAGCTAACAAACGACATTAAGCACAAATCGAAATCTGTCCTATCCCAATGCTTACGCTAACGTCTAAGTACGCCTGGTACAAACCACTAACACTTCGTTCATCACTATGCGAATATCTGACGGATTGCTGTTTCAGTTTGTTTCAGTGTTTGTTGACAAACCATTTCACCGCTGATTTTGAAATTATTTCTCTATTTACTTTTATTCAGTGTTTGCGCCTAAAAACCGTTCAACAAAATGACTATATGAACAATTTTGGGACAGGGGCATCACTCAATATCCTTCCACTAACAACATGTGGTTAAATGAACTTACGAACCCGAGATTCAATCTTGTTAGGGCACATTCGTATTGTCTGGTCTACTACGTTTGAAAAAATTGAAATACCGCGTAAACAATTTAGTTAATTTTGTTAATTTGTCTTGAAGGAAAATTCTACTCGCTAAGTCATCGACTGTAAGCAAAATAGTAGTTAGTCTTTCCTACCTAAGCGATTATGTAACTTGTGTTTAATCACGAACATGTGCGGCTGAGTGTTTGTGTGTAATAAGTCGGTTGTACGTAAGTTGGGATCAGTTTAGTTTCTATACACCAGATGCTTCTCCATGAAATATACCAAGATTGTCGCTGACAGTAGAAACGTGGCTGGCGGTGGCACAGCAGTAATGAATGGAGTACCGGTCAACTATCGACAACTCCGGCTGAATGTTTTTTTCTATAACCAACAGAAACAGTCTACAAAAAACCTTTTTTCAGAGCATTACATTTCATTGAAGATAAAAGGTAACATTCCAGTTTATCTCAAAACACTCCTCGAACATCCCCCGTTATTCCTATTCTTCACTGAAGTCACAGACTGGCTGCATGTGTACGACCTGTCTCTCAATTCTGAACGGTCAAATTTGGAAGCACCGCCCAGAAAAGACTTTGGAGCCAGTACTCGTCAGGAATAATGTCGTGTACAGTTTTTTTCTTCAGAAGAGACTACCATTATGATGGAAGAAAACGTTTGTGCCACGATGTATATTTGGTAGAGGAGAGTGTGTCAGCATAGAATATTAGCTTACATTTCTGTACGTCGTTTTTATAGGAAGGATGTGACGCTGATTCCGGCAGCATCACAATGTGCCTGCCCATGACAGGAATTTTGGGTAACACGGAAGAGGATTTAGTCGGACATGTCCCTTAGTTACATGACCGCATGTCATGTAATTTCCAGATCTTTTGAAGACTGAACAAAATTGAGGGGACAAGGATTATGTGATGATACGCTCGATCCTACAGTCTGTTTAAGACAAACTTGACAAGCTCCACAAGGACAATTATTTTAAACTTTAACTTTCAAGCCTTCTGTTCTCAAAAACAATAAGACTGGCGAATTTTGTTTGGACGCTGAAGAATCGATTTTACAAGTGTTTTTAAAATCAGCGATCCCAACACATTCGCGGCTTCCATTACCAAAAGTGAAGACGAACAACATCGGCAAGTATATTCATGAATCGTAGTTTGTTGTAAAATTACCATTCACTCCAACTTCAAAACATGTTTTGTATCTTCCACTAAGAAGTAAACGGCTCGGTAATGTTGTTTCCATTGTGTGGATGGATTCACTGGACCATGTCGGACAGTTGTTTGAGGCCGAATTCAATAGCAAGGTTCGGTTCGGTTCAATGCAAGAGAACAAACCATGTAAGCCGGTGATTTTGTTTAATTACTGGAAACAAAACATATCGTAAAACTCCAAACTGAATAAGTTCATTAAGCTGAAGAAAAAGGCGAAAATGATCCTCGCTCTATCTAATGCGATAAATGGACATTCTGTTCCTTTCCGCGCAACGGAACAATTCGTGAAAATGATGAGGCTGATGTAATTATTTATCAAAAGTATAATGTGTTCGATAAGTTAATTTTTTCTGATATAGTAGTAGTCACGAAGTTCCATGAGTTGCCTACGTAACTATGTTCCTCTGACTGAGTTTTACGTTACAACAGGCTTAAGGCAACCCCGTTACCTTTTGCACTCTAACGTATAATTAATGTACATTCATGCTTTTCTCAATCTGTGATTAAGAAACATCGAAATAAGCTTACATGTTACTCTGTCTTTAAATGATTCACTCGGTTGGTTTCGAACAAGTCTTACTGAAGTCAATAACACATTACTGCCTGTCGTGTCTAACCTAACAATGCTTTTTGCATTTAAATAGGAAAGATCACATTTGTGGTTCTTCTCAAGAAGAACTGTTATCCAACTCAAGGTAAGATGTGATTAGCGTGTGTCACGTTATAAACGCCGTAAATAGTGCATTTTTTATTGAAATAAAGGAAACCTACGCCAAAATTTTGACTTCGTTTTCACTAACTGTGTGGAGGATTTCAAAGACTGTTAAATCCAATTAGTACAGAGTTCATTAGGACACTTAAAAATTCCGAAGTGCCTTCACTAAACTGAACTATAAACGGTTACATCACCGAATTATGTTTGATATACATTCCAGTACTGTTATCTATGAACTCTAGTCTACGAAATGGCACAGCTCTCAGGTTTCAAGTTTGATTTAGCCCCAATCCAATGCGACGTCTCTCAGCGCTAATTTGCCTACCTACCTATCTGAGATATACGTACAATCCAAAATACCTTAGTGGGAATTACTCTTAAACGATCTGTTATATATTTCAGAATATCCGTATATTGCATGAACAAAGATTGTGCACTATACAGCATCTTTAACGGAATAATTAGACACGCCCATTTATTTGCTAGTTGCATGTGTGTCATTTATTCTGGTCGACTGAGGATATTGCAACAGCTAGTTTGTCATGCTATACATTCGGTGTAATGCAAAGATGAACTTGACTGAACGAGTTATGGATCGCCTGTCAAAACCACTAGCGACCAATGATGTCTGATAAGCTTCCTATGAATGTGAACACTGTTAGTTTTATTGGCTACACATTGCCTACGATCCACTTATTGACCTAGACTCTAGAGATTTGGCAAAAAATAAACTTCAGAAAATAGGCTATCGCATCCAGCGTTTATGTTTAGTTAAAACATCATTTGATTCGAGAATGATAAGACCAACACGTTGCAAACTGGATCATTGCAAACAAAGCTACTGTTCTGCTCCCAGAGGCGGAAACAAGTAGTTGGTATTCAGTAGACTAGTCTGAAGGTGGACATATCAGTGCGGATCCGAAGAACATTTCCGCTACAAATGCACTCAATTAAATAACGCAAACAGTTCACTGTCACCGGTACCTTCGATGCACAGTTCGTCCTTCTAGGTGTATGGTTTTGCTTGGTTTCTGATCACTTGCCTATGTTTACAGCGGTGACATAACCTGGGGTATTCATGATTTGTACGTTTGTTTTGTTCGTTCGCTAATGATCACTATTTAAACATATCTCTTGTGTCAGTCTGTATTGGACTGGGAGAAGCAACATTCACTTTTCAGGCATGGCTTCGTAGTGCTAAGCAAAGCATAAAAAACACCAAGAACCTAACGTGCCTTAACGTTTAGTGAAAACATCGTCCTGTCACCCCTTCAGTAGGTCTACTGTACTACGTCGAAGACACAGATGAATTCTGAACCGCCTTGTTCAAATGTAAAATTTACACCATACAGGCCTCGATTGCTATGATAGTTCCGGTAGTCCATGTGACTGAAAAAACGAACTAACAGAAAGCATAACTTACTAACCAGTTACTACCAGCTGTCAGCCCAAATCAGTATATCAAAGAAGTAAACCTTGTACTTTGCCGCAGATATCAAATCTCCAAGTGATCAGCTCATCATTGTAATAGAAGCAACATTATAAGAAAACACTCTCATCCTTCAGAAAAAATAACGAAATATCTTCTGATCAACATTATAGGTTTTCGTGAAAATCAGTCTTTTGAATCTCTCATATATTATATTAATGGATTTTTGCAGCGTTTTACCAGAAGATTTGGAATAAATTTTTAAATGAATTCAGATAACAACTTTCGGTTAATAGCAAATTAAGTCTGTGAATTTGAGAAACACTCGTATACTAATTTTTTCTTTTTGTGAGATGTCAGGTAAGCTTGGTCATTATGACAGAAAATGTCTCAGAGTTACACTGCTCACGAACTACAATTCAGATACAATTTTTTAAGTTGCCGCAACCTCCATCTTTTATGTGGCTCACCTTTTAATCGTTCACTAGATAGAACACACGACAGATGGCAGTATACGTTCAGAGAGTTCCTCTGATATATCTTCATTATGTCCAGGCCGATAATAGTAGTCTAGAACTTTGCACGAAATACGCCGTGTCAGCTACCAAAAGGGTTTTCACCTGACGACTAAAACTCCAAACGTCAAAAAAGTGATCCCAGTGATTAACAATTAACAACACTGTTCAGAGCACTTTATTATAATACGTTTTTTCGAAAAATATTTCCATGTTGTTCGGATAATTTCTAAATGACTGTGCAACTCGTTCTCACTTGTGACAACCTATTGATGGCACAGCAGGCGTTCGTGCGTCCGATTTCGGGACCGACGCTTCTCATCAGTTAAGCATGATGGACAGTCCGCAACGTTTTGAAACGCAACCCAAACGGTTCACGCCGGAACTAATCAGATTTTGCGCTTGCACGAAACTGGGCCTGTCAATCCATGAAACATCACGCATCACTCATGAATCTGGAGGTAAAGAAGACGCAGTTGGGGTAAGGCAATCGCATTCCCTTTTTTTCCTAAAAAGCTACTTTGATTAAGGTTGCGCATTTGAAAACACATCGATTAGTTTCGAGCAAGCCTACGTTCAGAGTGAAAATACTGCACTCTGTTGTGGAACTATTCCCTTTGTTTACCACGAAGCAGGCGTATTAGCAATCATCGAGTTTTCGTTCTGGCAAAAGGAATAATGTATTCAGTACTAGAAAAAAAGTAACGGGTGTATAACTTCAATCATACAAACACTGTCAGCCGGAAACACGACGCCAGCACACCACACAACACACCGATGGAGAGTGTAGATTATTAACGGTTTGGGATTTTGAAAAATGGAAGAGCTCATTTCTGATGCAACAACTCATATTGTTATTGAACAATCACTTCAGTCAAAATGGTTCGAATCGACAAACAAAGGGACTTTAGAAGTGGAATCTATTTGGCAAAACTATAATCATGCTGTTTGACTGAAAACTGATATCGAAAACATAGTATAAAATGGCTCTCAGCTAAATTTTTCCAATTTCTAACTAGATTACTTCAAGGTCTTCCTCACGAATCATGTATGCCGACTAATCGAAGAACGATGGCAACCACTTACCCTTAGCCTGTAACTGTTACACTAGGTGATCACTGGACGCTGACTTGATATACAACGATATTGGAGGCATTAAGAATCAAAATTCATCTATTACAGCCTTTAACTGGGCAAATATTACCAGTCTTTCTTAACGTATCGTGTTTAGGCTACGAGCCACCCGGGAATACAAGGTACACGCACAGCAGACTTACGAGACCAGTGTGGTTGATTAATCATTTGTTAGCAAATAGAATGTGGGATATATGGATTATATAAAGAAGGACGTATGAATGCAATGTCTGTTGTACATGCACATGTTCCGTGACACGTATAATCTAATTAAATATACACTAGCCCATTTCACTCAGCACTGACCAACATAAGTAAAGTTGTGTCCGTGGTTCGAGTCCCGGCAGTGGCAATAATATGCACTACTAACGGGCTCAAATGAGAGCATATCTCGAGTCTAGTGCTTTTTTTTCGAAGGGAGCCGACTGGTAAGTCTATGGGAATGCGACAGCTGTGATCAATTGTGGTTGATGTTCAATCTGTATAAGAAGCAAAGTCGTAAAAATTGGCATCCGGTGATATGGGAGTTCCGTGCTACTCAATGAATTTCGAGCGATTGTGAGAGTTGTGACACGTAAATAGGAGCACCTACCAGCACCCGCAGGCCCCAGGCGCTCATAAGTACAACTGATTGTTATCCACTAATGTAACCTGCAAATCCACCTTTGATATCGCTCATGTTAGACTGTGCAAGAAGTTTCGCCTGTGATTTAGCAAAACGAAACTTTCAACGGGGATATACTGATCACCTCAGTTTTGTTCTTTGTACACCTATTGTCCTACCTAACCGTTTTTAATCTGTCAACCGCCATCTATCGATTGTGTGAACTCTGGTTTGCCATTTGAGGATATGCTACGATTGAGCGCTTTAATCGAACTTTAGCTGCTGCTCTCTGGAGGGTGTTCGATTGCAATGGACTAGCGTTGACCCACATACGTTGGTTTTTGTTTTTAGCTCAAGTTGCATTTCTAAAATTCAGAACTAATAAGGTGGCTTAATCTTATTACCAAACCACTGAAATTGTGAACAAGAGTGACCCTGATTCACTTTACGACACAACGGTCAAGCCAACCGTATCGAAATGAACTGCGTCAGCACCAAGACAGTCTGTTTCATTACGCTCGCACAAGTCATGCGGAAGCGAGTTTGACCTTCGACAACAGAGTAACGGGTTGAGCTGGTGTTTGTGCGTGCGAACTGAAATGAGGAAGCAAGCCTAGCCTCAGGGAGACTTAGTGACCGGTATACAGGCGTACTTTCGCTCGCCTGAGAAACGTTGCAAAGATGAGTTCAGAAGTTGTCGAACTTGTCGTGCAGATTGTTAAATGTTTCAACAGTTATACTTTTCTGTGGACCGACTGAGACATATCTCGGCAAGCGTGGGTGACGTCATCCGAATCACTTATGAATGAATCCTCGAAAGGTTGTACTAACTATTAAGAAAATTCTTTCACATTATATAAGGTAAGAGTTTCTTAAGTCTTCCACTTCATACGACTACAGTATTCACGCTAAAATTCAACATCAATACGACCATATTTTATCTTCGTAAATCCTCACAATAAAAAAATGTGAACCAGCGAACACTAAGCGATGTCTTCAGGAATCAAACCGTAATTTCATGTAAGTTTTGGGTAAGTGGAATTGGAAGTTTTCAAGCTGGGTACACACATCAACTCCCAAACGGGAACCGGTCAACAGTCGTCACATGCTAGTGCTAACCGGAAAAGATAGCTCAGATAGTTAATGTCTACTCCAGAGGAAAGTAACCATTAGCCGATTGAAATGTGTCACTCATAGAACTGTTTCGCAAAGATGGAGCTAAATGATAGCCTTCTAAACATCATCCTGATTGGCAATACATAAAATTCAGTGTAACTGCACGAATGGCCGAGATGAATTTGGCGCCTGCTAAAATTCTAGCGGTTGCACTTATTGCACTCTCATCTCCGCTAAGGCGATGTCTTCAAGTTGGTTTGTAAAAGACCTCCCTTTTGAAGAAAATTCAACTCACGACAATTATGTACCAATACGAGGCAATTCACTTCTAGACTTATGTTCCGGCAGACGTAGTAGAAGAATTGTCAAGATGCGTAATTTAATACTTTCGAACCATAAACAGAACGGATGTGAGAGGATATATTGTGTGTCTTGTTGACGTTCGTTATCATCTAATTTCCAGAAGAGTTATTTTTGCAACTCTTCGTCCTTCTCAAAAAGCCTTTGCCGAAACATTGAAATCATAAATTTTATGTTGGATTGACCTTATATGAGACAGTTTTCAACTGACACGTGGTACTGTGTCTGATGTGAGTTGTGGCATCACTGTTGGCTTCATTGTGGAAAGTCGAATGCCTTGAAAAAATTAAATATTCACCCTGCATAAAGTAAAATTTACGTAATCAAGATATTGCACTTAAGATTCGTTCGCCTTATCTTAAAAGTGTTTCTGTGCAAGAAAAATAAACGAGAAAAGTCTGAATAATTCGGGAAGTGAAATTTATTGCACATTTTAACGTATGCCCCTGTTTCTCTCGTCAATTAAATATGACTGTTATCTACAAGTCAGTTTTATGTATATTATTTTAAGATTAACCTTTCCTCGAATCTTTTCAAAAGTCCCAAAACTTCTATCGGTCTATCGTGAATCTGACCAGAATGATAAGTACCAGTTGATTCTTGTAATGCAATACCATTTTTAGTAATGTTTGACATAAGGTAATTGTCTATTGCAAAACTGGAAGATACTATTATTTTTAGTAATAAAAATCAAATTATCAACGCTAGCAGCAAAGTACCTACCCCTCTGATATAAGACGTTATAAATAATAGAAGAATCTTTGGCGGTATGTTGACCAGATTCAATGTTGTAGGAAGTCCGTTCCTCAGTTATTGGTAATCGACCTGGTCAAATTGGTCCAATCTCTCTTTGGTGCTGTCCCCGTGTCATTGGCGTGTGATGAGTTATGGACAATTTTAAAAGCATTCATATTAAGATCACTTGTTTGATTGGGAACAAGTGAGATAGATAGATTCTGGTGACAAGTGACAGCCCCAATAGCAGTGGTTTGTCAGCTCATGTTGCAACAGCCTACTTGGAAGACACGTAACAATTCCACTATCGAGGAAATCTATTGACAAAATAAACGTGCATGGTCTGTGAGTCACTCAGAATTTTGTCTGATAAAATAACTTCTATATCAACCGTCAATTGCCGTAAGTCGTGTCATAATATACACCACTCTTGATACCTATTGGACAACACCTGAGCCAACATCATTGCTTTTTGTAAGGTGCTGACAGTACATCAGCTTGTTTAATTCTAAACCTTTATAGATAAGTTAATGTTGACGTTGCTGGTTGCACGCAGAATCCCTAGCTCAGTCAGTTGACTCACCGTTAAAGGGTTTTCTGGTTTTTACAGTTAACTAGCGAACGTTTAGTCGAACTATTTGAATCCATAGCATTTTGTGCAACTTATTGATTTCAGTTCAGTGATTCCTCGGTAGAGTTCAACACGGCCGACTAAACCACTCCGACGTCCGACCTACGTCTCGGGGATAAGGTCAAATTACAACTTGATGGCTGTAGGACCGCGCAATGTGACAACTCTGTTACACTTGTGCTGAAACCACACACAAAAACCACACACTAAAGCGTGATCAGAGTTCTAGTCCCGATAGGATCTTTACTGATCAACAGATTATGTGGCTAGTAATTGTGAAGATGGATTTAAGCTCGTGGATCAAACTACAGTTTTGAAATCTCGTAGATCCAAAATAGTGACCTTGTTTTATTGGGCCGGCTCTGAGTATGGTTTATAAGTGACCACTAACGTACGTCATAACAACAGTGATGAATACTAACGTTATCCACCGTAGCTGTGTTCATTCAAGGTAGATGAGGGAAACAATGCTGGAGCGTATACAACATGCAAAGTATTCAGAAACTTAGGGTCTATTCAATGCAAAAAAATAACTGGTCTGTAGCATGTTTACAAGAGTGCGTTAGTTAACAACAATTGCCAAGGCACTAAGTTATTGCAATACAACACGTTCCGGTCATCATGAATGCAGCTCGCTGGCACAGGAACGATTACGTTATCACCACTATCACACTTCTGGCAACGAATGCATCAGTGATGCTGTTCTGTTGACGTCATCTGTCGTTCCTTTAGCAACCGGGCTGCTACATGCAAACGGTTAGCGTTTGAATGCTCACTGAACTCAGTCGCAGGGGTTTAGTGAACCGGGTCTAGCGATATCAATCTTTTCAATCTAATTTTGATCCGTCCCGTTTGTTTCTCATGGTTTTATACCAGTCAGTCAGGCAATAAAAGCTGGTTCTTCTCAAAAGTGAGGTTTATGGTGTGGACGATTATACTGATTAGTGCTCGTAGACTCACATCCTTGGGGTTTATGGAGATTAACCAGAGATGTGTCAGATTATGGGTTTTAAATAAGGCGATCGATGATGTGCTTTTCCATTTTAATGAATGTATATACCTAAGAACAACCCATAAACAAGGCGTACAAAACAGTATTTGCGGTAAACAAATTAACAACTTCATTTGATCAGTGCCAGAGAGGCTGCTCAAACAACTGGGTTGCTTAGAAACCCCACATTATTTACGTTAGCAACGATGCTTCTTGATCCGCCCACAGATGATGATAGCGATTGAATGTATTCAGCGCAGCTGATACTACACCGAAGACCGATATACATGTTCTTCTTTGATGAACTGCTAAGACCTTCGAATATCAATCCGTGGCTTAATCCAACTGAATGACTGAACTGCGACGCCGCCTTGTCAATCCGAAACTTACATTGTTACACTCCCGCTGTTGTTGTATGCAAATAAGAATGACGGGGTACATTAACCATGGACACTATTCTGTTAGTTGCTTACAAGGTCTGGTCGGAAAATTGTGACGTTGGAGCTGTTCATCGGTTGCCTGTGTAGCAGGCGAACGATGTACCAACAAACATGGGAAACGATGAGTCTAAATAACAGAATGGGACGGAAAAATGAAATTTTCAGTTTCCACTGACTGGTTTGCATCCGCCACTTCACCCTCGAAACACAGTACAAACTATGAACAAATAGAATTGATTAAATAAGATGAAAGCAGTTAGCTGCGTGCCCATGTGTGTTCAAGGTAGTCCAAAGAGAATGAAGTTGTTAATTTTTCAATGGTGCAAATGGGTGGTACAGATCATATGTTATAAAACTGAACGTTGTGCGTTGTACAGAGTTTACGGTGCTCGTATACCAAGACAGGATAAGATTAATCATTGTATGGAGGTAGTTCAGATGATGAATTTGACCTTGGCATTTTGTGTGTTACCATACATAACGTAACATATCAGCATGCATTGCGTATTTTTTACTTCATCAGAAGTGTTCAGGGGGGCATATGATTGAACATATAGGCACCTGTTTGTCACACCATCTGAAACGTTACGTCAATACTGCCTGTACCTAGAATTATCAGTGTCTGTGTAAACTTAGACATAATAAGAGTGTGTTGCATTTTGGTATTGGTATGTTCGCCGAGCTTGGTATTTAAGTTGCAAAC
>LUCH01000002.1:118066-132663 GCA_013368495.1 Paragonimus heterotremus | reverse complement strand
GCCAAGCGAAGTGACATCATCAGTGCGTAGTTGTTTTAGCGTATAGTTTTTGAGCGTTCACTAGCGATAACAAGCCATGATTGTTTGCAATGTACTCGAATAAATACGTTCTATATATAACAGAATATGTTGACTTGTCGTGGAAGCAAACAGATCAAGTCAGTCACATAATGAAAAAATATCTTCATGCATTAGTTAAGGAATTAAATAATAATTGGTGGCGTTTAAGGTCTCATGAAAAAAATTACTCAACGGTGTTAGTTGAAAACAACATGACGATTAAAAGGACATCAATGTTTTTAATATAGTAGAACCTTTCACAAAGGTTTAATGAGTAAATGGCTATAAAAGGACGCCAGAAAACAGTCTCTGTTTAAGATTATCATGTAAATTCGAGTTTCTTGGTCCTTCACGCTTATAACGACAGTATTCTGTGTTTCGCGTACAATACTCTCCCTGAAAAATCTTAAGATTATTTGAGACGTATAGTGCTAGTTTTGTAAAGGTAAGGTTAAGTGTATGTCAGGTTCGAGGTCAGATGGTTATACAAGAAGCGAAGGTCATTTTGAGTCCAAAACATTTGCAGGATTCTCTGAATCAAATGATGATTTGGTTAATATCAATCATACTGATTCATACATTGAGCAGTGGGATGCAAGCAAAAATGTGTGCGAAAGAATTCTCACATTTGGACTTCATGAGCTAAACTGAGAAAGCTACTGCCTAAAATAACCTATAATTTTAAAGCGGACCAATGATAGATCTTGACTCATTTTAAAAACAACTTGAAATTTTAAGTCAGTTTTTTTATATTTTTGAAGTAGACAATGTTTTGGGTTGGATTATTATCTAAAAGGAAGATTCAGAAACTGTCACGTACAAAATTGAATGCCCATTTCTCGTAGACAGCGAACTAGCCAAATTAAACGTAAGCAAAATAATTATTGCGTTATATTTTAAACGCAGTGAGGACACGTTGGTTGATTTAGTGGTGACCCTTGTCAGAAGTTACTTTTCCTCCCTTTCAGACCGGATCTGGAAATGATTGCTTTCGACGGACGACTAAGTGTGGAAAGGTTTTTGGAGGCATTTGGTTTGTAATTGATACTTATTCAAGTTGCATTCACAATTAGGCAGCAAATGCGTGTTGAACCATACTTATTAATAGCGATCACGTTCATGTAGTGTTTTCACTACATTTAGCCCGACCACTGCATCAAAAACGCTTGACACATCGAAGCAGTATCAAGAGGGGACATCAGACCAGTCATAGAGCTCTGGGAGATCTCTTATTTGTGGAGATTAACTCCCTTGAAAGAATGTTTGATGTCTTAAAAACGTGTTAACGCCAAACTAGATTTCCTCTTGGTGTATCTACCAAGTACGCAAAACGGAACGTTGATTGATCATCTTTGAAGCTCGTATGCAAACAGAAATTTCGTTCAGGAAGGTGTGTCCTTATTAAAACATTACAGAACTATCGGATTAATGCTGAGTCGTCTTAACACACTGTACCCATTTCTGGTTGCACCTAGTTGAAGGTCAACTTACACTACAAAATTCATAACCAGCTTACCGTTTCTGCTAGTCAGGTCACGAAGTGGTGTATCATTAAGGTGCAGTGTTCGATGCCAACAAATATGTAAACCAGTAGTCTCCTTTAAAGCACCTAACATTTGATCTTTTCAAGCTATCGTTGTATTTTCAAATCGTCCAACGTAATTGATTTCTCTACAACATTAGAAACAAAAAATCAGAGAGAAAAACGCATCTACCATCCATAGAATTTTAATCAGACTTGTGACATGTTTACACCCATCACCAACTACTCGGATATTCTTGATGTGTGATGCCGACAGTCTATGTAACGAAGCTGAGCATAGTACATCACTAAAATTTGTAACCTAAGCAACTCATTCACCTAGACTGAACAGAACGATCGTTACACATTAGAACAAATCAAAATCTCTATCCCAACCCGAATACGTATCCAGTCTGCTTTCCGACCAGAAGGGAACTCGGGTTAAATACTTTATTTCGAGCCTGACCAACGAGGTAGTAAATGCGGGTCGAACTGTTGTTTGTGAAAAACAAACGTTCGAAACACAACACAATTTCTATCAGGCAAGATCAAAGCTGAAGTCTGATCTACCTGAGAGTAATTGTTGGGCTGAATAATGTGTCTGTCGGTTGCTTGCTCATCATTATTTCTGCACCACCAACATGTTTCAAGTCAAACCTCTGTGTTACATGTTACGGGTAGTATGTTCAAAAAGGGCGAACTGATAAAATGAAAACACAATGCGAAAAATAGTCATATGACGGGAACTGTTCCCGCTAGAGAAAACAAAACACCGTTGAAGAGTTTTAAACTTTGTGCATGCCTGAAGCAATGAATTATTCAAAACTAATATCGGATATGAGCTTAAAATCCGAGCTACAGTACGGTTAGTCACACCCAAATGGCATAACTGTGAAACTAAATCAACCGAATTATTTTATAAACAAAACCGCTGCAGAATCTTGTTCTCTGCCATACATTATGCATATGCGAATAGGTGCATTCTTGCTTTTGGTGATCTCTGTCATATCTCGAAAGAGGTCCGTGACGAATTCTAACGTTCTTTAAAAGGATTACTAGCTTTGACGTTCTATTTTTGCAGCTGTAAGCGGTTAGTTTAAAACCGAAGTGTAGTGAGACCAATCCAAATGTTGAATAATAATTCAACTCGACAAAATAAATACCTGCAGGCATACAACTCATGAGAAAAGCAATTCGGGTTCACTTTATTATCTTCGAAAAAACATTCAGTAATAGGAACGAGCTATGCCAATATAAGAAACATTTACGCTGAACCTGCCCATTATATCATCTGACCAAACAGAAAAGACGGACAAACATTTTCCATAGTTCATTTACAAAATGTATCTGGATGGTAACTACAGAATATTGTATGAGGTAAAGCGTCCTTAAAATTGTGAACAAGTCCATTCAGGTAACTGTGGAATGACGATGGTGTAACAACCACAGTTTACAAGCTAACAAGATTGATATGATCAAGCAGTTGTTTAACACGACGGGACGATCACTCCACAAACCTACTGACATTGTTGTTACTGTTATGTTTTGGCAAACCAACTCGAAAAGCAGATAGGTTAGGATCGGACTAAATTTAAAAAACTTGCAAGGATGACTGTTTTTAAAAGTCAGGGCGAAAACAACTTTTGTCATTTTAGTTACTGAAAATAATATTCATCACTAAAAGTACACAATAACTGAAGTAGACTTAATGCTCCAGAGGAACAAAGTAAGCTATCCCTTGAGCACAGAAACGACAAGGATTAAATTTCGCACTGAGACACAGATTAGCTACTGAATACCATGCTAGTTATATGTCCATTAACATAGTTCTATTGTAATCAGCCTTCCACATTCCATGAATAAAAATTTGAGGACAACAATCGTTAATATTAATGAGTCGTTGTGAGTTTGCGAAACTGTTCATCGCCGACCACTATCACTTTTGCTTGTCGTTGTTTTGTGTACATTTATGTGCCTAGGCGAAACATTTGTCTCCAATTTCAAGGCGGTGTGAACAGACGAGAGTGTACGGTACTGGTTTGTCGTTCACATAAGTACCCGTTTCGTACATATCATATGTTAATGAATTTTGTGTTTGCTTACAGAACGGCCTCATTTGTCCGTCTGGATACCGTGTTTTGGTTAGCCCCTGGTCCCAGAAGTACTTCTATCGTGTGACGTTTTAATTCAAATGATCCGTAGTATCCTAACCTAATTTAGATCAAACCAAATAGGTTACTATAGCGAGCTCATTTGTGGCTTTCATTGTAGATGGTAATAACCTCAAGAATAGCTTTTTTTACAACACTTTAAATGGGCCTCGCCTCTCATGTTGGTTCACTTGAGTCGAAGTTTGTTCTCCCTCTTACTGCCTAGCTGGCATTATATATTTGAGATAGGCGAAACTACAGAAATGGGGGACAACACATGGTGGATAGATCTGTTTGAGCGAAATAGATATACGCACCATTATTAAGTGAAAGAAATTGAGCAAAAACGAACCAGTACTTAGTTCACCCAGACTGATTTGTCATGGTTTTTAGTATGGTTGTATTCTTTTGGGGGTTAGAACAATGTTTCTTACTAGACTGTATTCTAGCGTGCTACATATGTTGCTTCACAACAGCGAAATCCGCCTTTATAAACAGTACAGTAATCGGCTAATTTTGCCCCTAATCGGCTAGTTGCGAAGATTTGTTTCCTTCTTCCGGTGAAGTCATCAGTCGCCAGCAATTCATTCGCACAAACAGTTGTCACTCTCCGGGTAAATTATGCGCGTTTTGTTTGGATTCACTTGCATCTTACTGGAGCCTACTAGATTTCTTACCCGTAAGCCAACGTAATAATTATTGCAGACGAAAGATTTTCGGTGAGGAAGTTTTAATTGCAGTTAGTGCCATACTGAGAGTTTAGTTGAATGAGACTGACTTAATTAGTACGTTCCAAACTAACATGTTCAATAGTTGCAATGGTCAGCTTATTGATTTGACGATAGTTTTCTGCAGCTCAAAGGAGAATCAGTGAAACTGGGTGTTTGAGATAGGCAGCGGTTAACGTAGTTGTCTAACGAATGCGTGAACTATAATTGAAATCTCGGTCTTAATAAGCATACACATTGGCGGTGAGTCACATTAATCTGGTGAAATTCCAGTGTACCGCGTCACTTCGAACGTGGCTGAACAAAAATTCTGTTTGAACGAAAAAGTTGCAAGCGGTTATGAGTTAGGTTCGGTTCATACAAACAAATTTAAAATCACTTGTTTATGGTTAATAAGCTGTTCACGGCGTTTACAGAATTCCTTGATCTCACCTTGTCTAAAGAGATTTCATCTTAGAGTCACATATTTAAGTTAGCAGGACAGTTATTATATATTTTCTAGAAGTGATCATGCAACCTGAACGAATTTTAAATGCAAATATGGTGGAGAAACTACGTATATCAACCACTCGCATCTTAGTTGCGATCAGTGGTACGGTTGTTAGCACGATTACCTCAGGTGGTTGTGGAGCGTCGATCACACCCCAGTGATGGAAGAAAATTGCACCACCGACAATTCTTAGAGAAAAAACAAACTTGGTCATGTTTTCTGACACCCCAATCTTGATTGACAGCTAGGGACAAGTGTAGGTGTTGACCAATTCATTTCCGAAGAAATAATTTACCGTACATCAGTAAAGATACGCCTCTCCATTTTCTGTATAATTATGTACATAATGTTTGTTAAGGCAGTAAAAGGTGGATTCTTTATAGTGACAGTAATTTAATTAAAACTTCCCATTCGCTCATGATATAAAAGATAGTTAACAAGAATAGCTGATAACCACAAATAAGAAACGTTATATATAAGTTTGCAGCTAAATCTACCTGTAGCTGTTACAACTATGAAACTTGTATAGTATAAAATACAATCGAGTTTGTTCATTGTAGTCTGCTCGAAAGCTTACAGTCTTGCATACCTCAAGTTAGCGGCACATTCTAACGGTTGTCATACACTGTTTGACTTTCTAATATTCAATAAAAGGCTTGATTTTCAGCTATCAATAGTTATTTAGTAGTGAATAAACTACGCAAATCTGGTAGAGTGGATTCAAAAGTCTCCGTGATAAAATCGCCTACATCATCATTGGCTTTGTGCAAAACCAGGCTGAAGTATGTTCAGCTGAATATGTTTGACTAAAATCCCGAGTTATAAACTTCGAAAGCGAAATTTTTGACTGTGAAAATTTTACATATTCTGCAGTAAAAATAAGTGATTATGTCGGCTTCAATGTTTGACCGAAACCAGTAACAATACCATCTGAGTCAAGTGGCACGAGAGCAAAATGTACAAAAGCTTACGTGTTAACATATCTTGTGGGCTTCGGCGAAATGAGCTCACAACTAGGCCAATTAGTGATTCAGAATAAATGAACACATAAGTGACGCCGTGCTGTAGCGTTTGTGCGGGTGTCTGAGAAGTTTAATAACTTTCGAATGTCCTGAAGGCTACTTTCCTTTAGGAAGTGTATTAGCAAATTGTTTGTATGTGGCTGCAGTCGTTGAGAAGGTTATTCTTTAAAAACTACCTTCTGGAGAAATCGTGGACTATGAGATGATGATTCTAACAGTACAATGTTCCCAAACCAATTGCCACAAACCCCTACTGAATGACTGAAAAAAGTTGTACAACCAAATGTCTTCTCACGTAGAAACAATCTCGTTTAACTTGCATTGTGGAACATTTCCAAGTGAAAAGTTTGAGGCCGATTATAGCAGCAACCAGGCATGTTCATGGTATGGCCAAATCACAGTGGATCCAAAAAGAATTCAAATATTGCGCTGTTTTGAGGCTGAGTCGTCTCCAACAGATCTGGCGAAAGTAAACAAGATTATTGGTCCAGAAATATGCATTTCCCTAGAGTTAACGCGTTTCACACTTACGGTTAACTTTTTCCGTCATCAGTGATATTAAAGATCAGAACACCCATTTCCTATTAAACTGGTTGGCTTAATCAAAAACCAACCAGTCAAGAAAATCAAAGTGATCAGAACCATTGAGTATATCAGCTAATCAACCACAGTTTGCCCAGTGAAGATTTTGTCCCCAAGTGATTTATTAAGTAACAAATGCGTCTTACCAAATCAAGTATTGCTATTTTGAATATAATTACAAGTTAACTGCTTGGTTGCTAGAAAACAATGTGACAACAAATAATACGTGTATTTTGCAATATTATATATTTTTATTGTTTGATTTTATTTGAACAAGCGAGTATGGTGTACAGTTTACTGACTTATGTTTGTTTTTACTATGTCCTGAAGTCACGGAACATGGCGAAAATTGAACTGGTCTACCTAGCAATTACTACGTACATCAACTACACCTGCCGCTCATTTCTCGTAAAACCTAAAGTTTTATCAAGCGTTAATAGGTGAGTAAGTTGTAGTGCTTGGTGAGCATACTAGTTAGGCCAACAAAAATTGATATTCCGTTCTCCGGCGAAATAAGTCGAATCCATCATAAAAGGATAAGGAACTAGTAATGCAGGACACCGAAATTGAGATAGTTACATAATGTATTGTGAAGCAAATTAAAGTCCTCGTAATCATAATTCAGACTTCCCGGGAATTTTTCTTTTGCTACATTATAACATTTGCATGCTGCAGTATTGGAGATCTACGTGAACTACGGTTACAGTGTTTAGTACGACTTGCATTAAACCAGAATTGTGAATTTTGAAGTTCACAGAAATGGTGGTTTCCCAAAACGTAAATTTTACAAACTGTGAGATGCATAAAAGATCTACCCAAAATTTGTAGTAAATACTGAAGAATGTCATACGATAATCGGAATGAATCACGCGCCGTGGATTAGCTGTTGCTGCTTGTAAGCTGGAGCGTCGTAGTGCGGTCCGTTACTAATTTCTAAGCCTCAGTGATTGCTCCACTCATAAGCTGAAGTCAGCTGGTCGTCTCTGGTTGGCCTCAAAAAGGGCCACATACTCACCCTAACCCCGGAGGTGGTGGAGAAAGTTTATGTAAACACTTATTCCCCGTGATCATCAGAAAAATGGTGGGTAGCTGTTTGGTCTTGTCAGGCGTCATCAACACCACACACGCTGAGTTATCGAACTCTTGACCCATCATTTGTTAGGTCACAACAGAAAGTTAGCCCAGGCAAGTATCTATTGGCCATGACTATCTGGGTTACAGGGTATTATGTGACAGTTTTTGGGCCAATCACAGACAACTGACTGGCATCAGTCCATAAAAATATCACGGTGGTTAAATGAAACAGTCCACATATCATTCCAAAACTCCGGTGACCACGACACACCGAAACTTCGCACGATCTAGTGAATAGCTTTTGTGGTCCATTTGTCACTCTATGCGGTGAGTAGGTGTGGTGGATTAGTGTCAGAACTACCGTTTTGTGGAGTTTCATAACCATTTACTAATCCATGTGTCTTAAGTTTGACTCCCCGATACGCCTGGCACACATAAATCACAGTAAGGTCGAAGCAGCATAAACCGCCCTAATAATATGTTGCACATTTCCGTTTCAATGTTGTTTAACATCAACTAATGAGTTTATATATATAAAACAAACTGCTGGTAGTTTCATCATTTCAAAAGTGTTGTGACATGAGTCAATAGTTGGAGTGTTGAAAATAACTCACTCATTGATCAGATCGTCCGGCCAGAACATTCGTGGGAGCGCTTGATTTTTTGAACGTGCAGGATAAACAGTCATGTATCGGAAACAAGTGTACAAGATAACCAAGTTGATTGCAGTACGCGGATTAATGCGATCGATCAAACACACTCGTGTGCAACTACACAAAGGGGTTGTTAATTTACCACGATGAACTGAGTGTACTCGGCCGAGTTACTAAAACCATACAGCTTACGCCATAACTCTGCGTAAATCACTTTTCAATTGTGTTTGAATCAGACAGTGGGACCATGTGGTGATACTGAAAGTATACGTTAACAGAACTAATCTATTCCAAACCTCACACAGTCGGTCTGTGAGGTGACGATTCACGATAACCTGAATTGTAAAGGATTCAACACATGTTCTGTAATGAATCTCCTAATGTTTCAAACAGTACTATTAATATTGTGAATGACCATAACGATTCGAAGTAAACTTTTGGCCTGCAACACTTGCGTCGATTATCCAAATGGACCCGACTGCGCGTCACGTAATAAAACCCACATACAGGTGCCGTGCTTCAAGGGTACATATAAGCTGTTTTTCTTGATTCCTTTTATTTTAATTTCAGTATGTAACCTTTAAAAAACGGATTGCAAAGTAGCCGTCTGTTGATCGTTGTTTTATAAAATGTCAACCAATAATCTCGTACATTTTACACAAATTCCGTTCCTCGTGAAAGTAAAAACAGATAAACGTGATAAATGTGTGCACAGTTCTTTGAATTTTCTTGAACTTCCAGCCGTTTCCGGGAGTTTGATCAGTTTCCGCGTAAAACCGTTTGATCACTTACGTAACTTCACTACAACTGCTGATGTGAAATGTGTTTTGGTTAACCAGGTAATTTCGAGAACAATTTAGCACGAACATAATACACAACGATTACTAAGACCAAAAGTTAACGACAAAAGCGTTTTCTGAAATGATTCACTCTGGGCTCCTGTGCTTGTTATACGTGAACCTATTGTCAAATTTTAATCATGTTTCTGATTATGATAGCAAATTCAAACGACTATTCTATTTGTTGAGCCATTTATCTTAATTAAAGCCTCATATACACGCATCGCTTGATTCTTCACGTATGCCCTCATTGTTCTACAACGGCAAAGATAAGAACAGTAATTCTATTAGATTTTATTTGTTGCAATGTGGCCTCAAATAGTGTTGTGTATTTTATTTGCTCTGCAAATAAGAAGCAGATTATTCCTTACCCATCCAAAAGCAAATGGTGTTTGTTCGAGACACACAAAGCTATAGCGGATGATAGGAAAAGGTATGCATTTATTACGTGGTTCATTGAAGATCAGTGTCACTGGCATGCTTTGAGAATAATACCTGGGTAAAACAAACTATACATTCACCAGATGCCAATCACAATATACAAGAGTGAGTCACGGGGCTCGAGCAAACGCTGTAAACGGAAGTGAACAGGTGTGAACTATAGGAAGAGCGGAAATGTTCTTTGACATTTACGTGAAAAGTGGCGAGTCTCTTGTGTAGAATTCGATACATTAACACTAAATAAATATATTTTGGGGACAACGTGATCAGACACAATCTAATCACATACACTGACCGCTGCACTCTCAAATCTTCCTTCGATATTCATCCTGCAGTACATGAAAACGGAAATCAACATATGCTCAGCGGAAAGGTGTTGAATGAATTCACAAAACTGATAGATCAGCGGCGTGAATATGCTCAAAATGTAGAAAGATTGATGCTAGTTGATTTAAATGGTTTTGCTTTTCCCCAAAACCCTTAAAATTTGGCATTCTGCTACGTTATTCTGTAAAGACAAATAGGCACAAATGAGCTCTACTGCAAAAGTTATGCAGTTATCATTTGTGTCTACTCACTTGATGAGCTCAAAACTTAATTTCAATAAATAATTCGAGGAAGTGGGGTAAACTTCCGTGTAATTCACTAACACCGAAGTGCTCATCACAAAAATAACGTGACCGGTAAAGAAGAGCCAACCTTACAGGGTTGTGCAAATATTTTTCCAAGCACTGAACCACCTTACAAGAAAGGAAAACATCGAATAATTTTTGTATGCGATAAGCGTATATATCCAATGCACTTTCTGTGAGAACACAAGCTTTGAAGTGACTACAGATGATGAACTGGATGACACAGAAAAACGTAACTGTGTGTCTACCAGAAAGGCATATGAAGTTAAACTCATCAGTATAAAGACCGACAAACGCGACACAAAAACAAAACACCCAATAGGTGATAACACAGAATGTCTAAGTAAATGATACAGAATATAGTATGACTTTCAAAACCAGGTACAAGGAATAAAAGGTCAAACGCTTCAACAGAATTTATTAATCGGAAAAACTAGAATGCCATGATGTTTGATAGTGGAAAGCTTCGTACTGTTCAGAAGACACCTTCGGGTTCACAAAGTCTTAGCAGCTAAGTACATCCACTGTCTGCAGTGCTGGAACAAATGGAAATCTTACAAGTTGGAATTTCAGAAACCTGAGCAGTAAGGTTCGGACAGGAAAACAAAACACAAGCCCAGCAATAGCATCATGAAATGCATTGCTTATTTGCTTCTTTGAATGTACACGACCGAAAGCCGCGTCTTTAGCATACTTAAAAGCATTATATCTTCAGGTTTAGACAGATATTGAACATATCAAAATGATATTTGTGTATAACACATTGGAGATTGCCATTTTGTTACTGATACCGATTGGGTGTCACTAAACTGGTTAAGCTTTACTACTCTATAACATTTCATATTGATTTTACGTTGGCAGGGTTGAAGTCGATAGCGTTAAAAGGAATTATGGGTGATGTTTTAACTAGGCGTAATTGGGCGTAATCGGTAGACAGAAACTTGTCTTTTGGACTTTACCGTTCATGCACTATTCACAAGGTGAATTACTTCGTACATTTTGTTACCTTTCAATTTATATGTTGCGTTGTTTCTCTCAATTTTTGTTGGCATTCTTGTAAGTGACTGCCAGAAGTGTGGGTGGTTTAGAGTGCCTAACTGTTATTTGATTGTGGTGTACTATAGCACAGCGGTCGGTTAATCAATCATGCCTTCAGAGTATGCGATCTGTGGCATGGGACACCGTAAAATCGGTATGATTCTAATGCCTTCTGTTAAGCTCCAATCTTACTCAATTTGTGGACATATGTGCCCAACCCGTAAAGTTCAGTGACCTCAGATTAGGGTCAAAGTGCGTTTCAGAACCTGCTACTCACTAAACGTCAAACGTGTTGCTTCACTTCAGATGTACTGTATATACCACCTTGCCTTACTGAGTCTGTGAACACAACCCTCAGTAAGAAAGGTGAGTCGGCGACTATCGCTTCTGTAGTCGATTAACCTGATTTGTGTGGATAAGGCGAACCATAGCTCACCAGCTATTGTGACGTTACCTAGTAAGCTTGCTGAATCTAAGATATATCATGATGGTGAGAATTATAGCCCACCTTCTGTTAATCATTGTCAGTCAGAAGGACAATTGAACCCTTAAATATCAAAGATGCCCGTGCAACAATAGCTAACCCACCTAGTCGAAATGAATTAAAAGAAGAACTACTATTTCCAATCCGTTCACCACGATGAACACTGCCAAACAACCATCATAGACAAGAGCACTATCACACCCAGAATAATACCAGTAAACTCGTCCACAGTTGTGTGTCAATCCCTGATCGTCTTGAATCTGCTTGATGGTAGTTCAGCAGCGCTAACGGATTAAGTGGAACAAGAAAGAAAGAAAGTTTTGAAGTTTTCTAACCAGTCGGGTTTCCTTGATATATACTATGAGCCATTTCAGAGACCACAGGAGAGCTCTGACCCTAAGTGCGCTCTCACACCGCCCCTGTGAAAGGTTACTCTTCACACTGTAGCCGACTTCGGGAAGCTAATGTTGCTGCTGCAAGTCAGCCACAACAGGGGTGAGAACTCACTTAGCATACGTCCTGACCGAGAAGAATACACACATCTGAAGTCGTTGCCTGAAGCCCATGCAGTTGTTGAACGTAGGCACGGAAACATTAGTATATACAGTGTGTATGCCATTGAAGGCGCTGATGCTATCATTCAAGCAGCGCACGATCTAGACAAGTGACGATTACTAGCATCACTCATTGGTCTACCTGATCTAATGGATACGGGCGTCCGAGCATCGATAATTGCTCCCCGACCTCTGAGAACAATGTTCTTAACAAAAGAAATGACGAAACAAGCGCATGCATCTTGACCCGCAGCTCGGTCATAGTTGTCTGTTGGGACTAGGTATCATCCCAACAGATGAAGAAACATTAGATCAGGGTGCAGAAGACCACATACTACCACAAAAACCAATGCCATTACTCCTAACACTGCCCCAGCTAACCTTTATGCAGGTGTCATATTCAATCAGGGAGCTCAAAAATCGGACTGGCCGTTATTCCATATCCAACAAGACATCGACGCAACTCTTCTCATTTACTGAGTTCCCGCGAGTAGATTCATCTGCTATGTATACCGTGGACAGTGAAGATGCCTCCTGGTATTGTTTTCGCCCTGACAAGATTCTACTCTCTAATAAACTGAACGAGTTTCGTGGCCTGTCTTCCTGGCGAAACCCATTTATAATAGACATCACGCACACCTGATGTAGGGAGGAAATACGGAACGATGAATTTTTTATCCCCGGCTGGACAGTAATTCGTTGTGATGTGAAAATCGGCAACGGAGGGGTGTGTAGCGCTTTGTTTGAGACCGTATTTAAAGATCACAGGTGTTAGTGACAGGGTGGACTTCCTGGAATCAGTCTGGCGAGTAGTTACCCTCACTCAAAACTTCACTTTTCCGACTGGTGTGACTTGCAGGTCGCCTCCGTATACAAGGATGCTGACGGGTTCATGCGCAACCCTCTGCATGAAATACCATCTTTAGGTTATAGTCAAATTGTGATAATGGAAGATTTTAATCATCCGCAGCTGAACTTTAAGGACCATTTAGTCGGCCCTGTAGCGTCTTTCTTCTTTGGGGAGTTCTGTGAGACAGTAGTGGAAGCTGTAAATTTTATCTTGTCCAAAACTGTACGAAGTGGCGGGTGGGCCAGGTGCCGTCTAGTCTTGAATACATTCACATCAACGAGGTCGACATTATAAGCAATCCAAATGTCACAACTCCACTTAGTCGTAATAATCATGAAATAATTGAATATAGCTATTTGGACGGAAATACGCAATGTATTCCCCAAAGTATACATCGGAAGGCTTATTACAAGTCAAAATGCTCAGGGCTAAAAACGAAGGTTAGCAAGGTTGAATAGATTGGCTCATTCATTACAGTAGACTTAGATGATCGCTGGCAGTTCATCGTTGAAGAAACCTTCGGTACAGTTAACAGTCAAGTTTTAGTAAAGTGTTCCAGGCCTAATAAAAAGTCTAAGTGTCTAGGGTGTAGAACCAAACGTTTGATTACACCGAAACATTCAGCTTGTAACAGGTATCAGTTAGAACAAACTGAGGCTACTTTTGTTGATTATGTTAGTTAGCCCAGTCGTGCCACGGCCCCTATTAGAGAAGATCGACTTTGCTATAAACGCGGTCTTGCTAATAAGCTGAAGGTGAATCTTAAGTTTTCTAGAATGAGTTCACAACAATCACAAAGTGTAGGACTAGCAGTTTGTAGTTGCAAACCTTTGGTGGAGTTAACAATACAGAGGCAGAAACGGCCAACATTCAGTGGTGACAGTAAGTAAATGTGCATAGCTGCAAATTACGAACAACTTTTGAGCGCATAGACGGAAACTCGGCTGAATTACCTCAACTTTCAGTGTCACAAGTCAGAGTGGAGTTGAAGAACTTACAAACCTGGTATAGATCGGTTATCCCCTGTTGTCACGGAAGGCTACGACATGAAATGAGCAGAACCGCTTGCAACACTTTTCAATCGCCCCTTATCAACCGGTCGTTCGTCAAAGGTTTGGAAACAGTCCAAAAACACACCTACTTCCAAAGTTAAGTGTAGAGATGATCAAAGGAACTAACAGCCAGTAACGTTGTTTTGAAGTGTTTTGTAAAATATTCCATAGCTTGCTAAATGACTCTCTCTGGGCTAAGGTTGAAGACCTCCAACTCACTACCAGTGAACAGCATGGCTATCGTAGAGGATACTCGTGCGTCAAGAAGCTGCTGATTGCTCCGGATATTTGGACGAAGATTACAGATGCATCATTGGTCATATATATGGTTTATCTTGACTTTTCCCAAGCCTTCGGTGGAGCTAATGATTCCCTCTTACCGAGCGAACTGAACATTTGTGGATTTGATGGGCGCTTACTCACTCC
>LUCH01000002.1:91449-102866 GCA_013368495.1 Paragonimus heterotremus | reverse complement strand
TTTTATGCACCTTAGGTAGCTCATAAAGTCTGAGGATTACACTGCCTACTGGCCTGATTTTTTCGAATGCAGTTGAATCAATCAGTCCTTGTTATTTCATACATCTCAATGTCTTTGTTAAGGCCTTTTCAGTAGTTACTGTTTTGTCCTTTTCAGTCTTTATACAAACAAATTTGGTTGTATCTGCCAGTAGAGCATTCATTCTGGCTAAGTAATCAGCTTTATCTAGAATGACGATTCCAGCCCATTTGTCAGGTCTGGATATTATTATATCCTCATTTCGCCTTAGGGACTCCAGCGTGGCTAGATGCTATCGAGTGAGTAGGTTTTTATCTATGGTTTTCCGGGTCAGGTACTGATAACATGACTGAAACAAGGTTGGTTTAAGCATCTCAACGTTAAGAGGTGACGTTGTGTGTGTGCGTGTTTATCTGATATCTTATATGGTCTCAGTAGCTCATTTGCAGTAAACCGAGGAAATATTAAATAAAGCTCGAAAATTATGTGTAGAAACGATATTACAGTATGACAAATAGAAATCTCTTTCATCCTATATTGCACCTCACCTGAGAAAATAAAACTCGTGATGCAAAATTCACCCTTCTCGTGGTTTTATGGTTACTACGATAAGCAGCACAATTAATATAGTGAAATATCCGTTAGAAAATTATCGTCTTTGTGTTTTTAGCCTTGCATCATAAAATTCGATAAAGGAATCACTTACCTATTGACTAAGGTTATCCAGAGCTGATAGTATTAGCCACTATTACTAGCTATTGTAAACAGTTATTATAATCAATATAGTAAACTATATATCGTCCATGATAGACAGGCTTGTTGGGTGAATTTCTATTGTCCACGGGCTCATTTCAACGTTATAGCTTAAAAATAATAGGGTTTCTGTCTATTCGCCACTTCACGTAATTTGTCGCTACAAATGACGAATTGACATAGATACGCCGTGTTTGCTTCTAGTACCAAACTGGAGATAACACACTGCTCCCATGGCTAACTACCTTCGTTCCAAATTTGAACACAATATTATAGCCAAGTTCTAATCATCTTCTGTTGCTTTTCACATTGACCGAGCAAATATAGCATCAATGGCAATCAATCATGCCAACAAATATAAATATGCCGATAGTATATGAACAACAAAGTAGCGGCATTCCAGTTCTCTGTTCGCACAGAGCTGTGTTCTATGGATGAATCGCAACAAGTACAAAACTTCAGTCTAATGTTTATTTGGAACGAACTGGTCTAGCTGAATGCAGAAGCTACACTTTCACATAAGTGTGGTTAGCCTCATATGGAAATGTTATCATCTGGTAAATGAATGAACGCTACGGCGACTCCTATGAGTTATCGATCATTTGCAACCTGAATTGCATTCTGGAGTTTTCTAAGTATTTTCACCCTCCTGCTTGGTTATCACTTAATAAGGCAACATAACATTGGCGTTCGACGGCTTATAATTAATGCGCGGCTGCGTGCATTGTTCAAGACAGCGCAGTTCGATTAAACAAACGACGTCTGTTTCATCACGCTATTTTCCTAAGCAACGGAATTTCCAAAAATCCTCCGCAAAGCGTGTTTTTCCGTCGCTGTAGGCCATCAACATTAATCAAATGTGGGCCTGTAAACAATTAGCGCTTACGCAGCCGGAAGCATGTCAAACTTTGCACAGTCGTAAATAAGCCAGTAGAATCTGGGGAAACAATTATGTGCTAAGCGTTGTCTGAAGTCTGTTCATGTACAGCTTCACAGCCGCAAACAAAAGATCACACGCACCTGTGCATTACCGCTCTAGTGCGCTGTTATCAAACATACTATTTGATTGCGCTGGAAACAAAATCGAAATGTGCTACGATTTGTAGTTGCCTTGGTTCTAACGATGTAGTGATTTCCCACATATAATTGTGGTAAACAACACGTGTTCTTTTGCAGATTTCTGGGAATCAGATATACATACACTAAATTGTCATAATACAAGTAGCCCAACAATACTTCGTTATCGGACTGCAACATCTGCAAACCTAGTTAGACAGCATAATCATCTCGATTTCTCTTTGGTAATTCACCCAAAACTAGTAAAAAGTCGAGTGACCAGCTCGATAATCATTTTAAACTTCACATAATCAATAATGATATGTCGGTGCTTGTTCGACATTCCAGCCTTGAAATTTAAGAAAAAGCTACGTGACAAAAGGTAGCACCATAATGTACTAGCCTGTCACTAAAATGGACACAATTCCCACAGCAATATTCTCGGTTTGTGAAGTTGAGCAGAATGGATTTTAACAAAACGGACGCAAATAATAAGAACAGGTTTTTAATAGGAATTTTGTACATATTGTTAGAATTCCCAGTAAGGCTATTGTTAGGATGAGCAAATCCTAACCGCAGATGTCAAATCTGGAGTAAGGTTTAGGTTACCTTGTTCCAAATATTCACCATTTGCCAAAGGGTGCTGATTGGATGTTAACTAGCCAATCGCACTGTTTTTCTGGAACTTGCTAGGCCTTCCGTGTTCTCCTCAAAATCACTCCTGACCCATAACCACAGCACCCTACTATATTAACTTCAGAAACAGTTGATGAATTCGACTTTTGTGCATTTTTCTTTTTGATGTCATAGCTGGGAAATTTCGAGGTTTTTCGGTGCTGGGGATCCAAGCATTCTGATAATGCGATTTTTTGTTGTGAAATGTTTATCCGTTATAACATTATTTGCGATTACAATAGAAACTTTCTCGTAGGACCATATGCATCGATTAACCTGTTAAACAAAGTACAGAATTCAATAGATGACAGGAAAGTTTTCTTAACGTGATAGGTTCAAACATGCAGATGAAAATAATTTTCTATAAAGTAATAAGATGGTTGGTGAATGAGCGATATGCGGTCCGCTACCTACGAAGTAAACAGCTGCTGTATCTCTACACTCGGCAAATAAAGCTGACCAATAGTTCTGCCTTTTATTCGACGAAATTTGTAATGATTGTTACTATTGATGCACGTTTCTGCAAACCACGGGTAGGTCAAAGCTGCCATGTACATAATAATCGAGATCAGTGGAAATTTAAATTGCTTTTGTAGATGGTGATAGTAACCATATTGAACCAACTTTGGCAGCAGAAGTGGAATGTATTCACAATATCAAGATTATATTAACATGCCGTGCATACTATGAATGCCAAATGCTGTCAACCAGGCTCAAACAAATATCTTCATAAGGCGATAGCATTGACAACTACACTGGGACGAATCAGTGAATTTATGTACATTCACTCTGAGGATAGAGCTGAGAAAGAAGTCGAAAATGTGACAGAACTTGAACCAGTTGGCTATGATCCAACACACTTCCCTAACAGATGGACAACTGATGCATGTAATCTATGAAACTCGGTCTGAATCTTCATTACGGATATTATTTAATATAGAGGAAATTGTCAGCTTAGTAAATAAACATACAACAAAAGTTTATAAAGCAGTGCTTGAATAACAGATTAACCTATATATTTAAGAACAGATACGTCTGAAGGACTGTCATAATAATTCCTCTCTTATCAAATATACAACAACGTTTTGTACTTCTGGGAACCCTGATATCTAATGTTATTTGATTAAGTGAGGGGGACGAAACAACAGTATGTGTTAAAAGGTATATAACTCCTTCCAGCAAATTTCCAACCAGATAGCCTCAACAAGACTGCGTGTAACAACACAAACAAATGACAGATATTCTTGTTTTGATTGTAACCTCTTTTAACAATAAAACTTTAATGGAAACTACAGAATGATAATACACGTGGTTTTATTCAAAAGTATTTTGTGGCAGACAAACTGGAATTTACTTGTTACTATCTATAGGCTACTGACATAAATTAGAGTGGATTGTGTTTGACCAAATGTTAGCCTTAGGTTTTAAATATTTATTTATGCTGTCGTCGGATTTTACCAAGTGGCAAACGATTTTTCAATGATTAGGTTGCTGTTTATACGTTCACAGTGCTTCCGGAATGCGGCGAACTCAACGCGTTGTTCTGTATCTTGGTTGAAATAATTCTCTGTGGCAATTATTTTCATTGGTTGAGAACAAAACCTTTACTCGTGGGCGCACATGACTGACTAATCTGCGTTGATATCTCAGAAATGTTCGGCGGGAGTCCAATACCTTTGAATGTGACTAGATTCAGAGTATCGATGACACCAAGGGTTATTCAAGGGTGAAATGCCATTATATACGATGAACAGCAATGTATAACATTCACTTCATTCAATCTTCATTTGCTTCAATTCTAACTAGTTGTCCATAGAAATTATTTTCACACAATTTTAGTGGACTGTAACAAGGTCATATGAACAACAGATTTACGTAGTTACAAACAATAGAGTTGAAATAATCCATATGACAAGGGTAGTCAACTAATATTGATCATATTTTCTACTCTACCGAGTATGTTAAAATGAGCTTGGTTGAATCCTCTGACATAATTGGCGATAACATTTGATATCTATACATGAAGTTTACCGCAGGAATAGTACAATATAAATTTATAAAATGTTGTCAAATGAACATGGTGATGTTCGACTCAACTGATTAGCCATGACTGATAACTCAGTCTTTTACCTGATTCGATTTGTAGTTCGTTATTATTCCCTTCATACCTACCATAACATAACCTGTAAACTCTCAGATCTGAGTTCGTGTTCGCCGGGAGCGTCAGATAATCTCAATAACATTATCGTAGCTGGAGAAAATTCATGTTCTAACATATAAGTTTAGAATGTAAAACCACGAAGGCAGTAAACGTGAAATGAAGACTTTTAAAAAGGGTTTCTTCATTATAACCTACTTCAACAGGCAAGCGATAGAATATTAAAACAGTTCGCTTTTCCTCTCCTATCATAACTTAATACTCGCACATCTTTAATGTGACAAAAACAATAGAACCTGCCCTTTCATAGTGAGCGTGTTAAATCCGTACAAAATCTCTTACCCTTCACTAATCAGTTTAACTCTTTATCTTCCTCCCTAATTATTAATGTGCACACATGTGCACGCAACCATAACATGCAGTGGAAGGGCGCATCAAGTTCCGTTGACTGTTCTGGTAGATCACACGATACATATTTGTCAATCACAACCAAATACCGTAGATGTCAAACAATGCATCCTGAGTAGGTAACAAATTTGTTTATATGGATGTTTACACCATCTTTTGTTTTCCGGTTGTGACTGCTTTTCGGACGGAGCCAAAGTGCTAAATTAGAAGGCGCTAGTGTTTGAACAAGAGGTAGGGGGAAAGTTTTCTGTAAGAAAAACATTATCGAACGCGAGTTTCAGGACTTTTACGTAAACTTTGCAGGTCCAAAGTTGTGATATTTGCGGTGCTAACCAATACGACATTTTTGCCAAGGCAAACTGGATATAAAACGTTAGATTGGACTACTCAAAGGGATTTGTTTAAAAACGTCAGAATGTGTATTTTGAAACGGCTGGTAAACATCAGTTACTGTTAGTTTTAGTGACTTTAGTATTTGCACTTTTTATTACGTGGCATACACAAGTACGAAGGCTAACCAGAAGCAAAGCCGCAATTGTTCGTTAACTTTTTCCAACTCACTATTATACCGGGATTTAGAACGATAGTTAATGAATGGAAAGTTTGTCATTCATACTGCTTATGAATTACAATTACTGTGAACTAATATCAGAAAAAATCATCGGTTATTCTGAACTTTTACGAATATTTCCCAAAATTTTAGTCAACTACACGATAACCCACGATTTTTCCACCAAACTGAGTCGCAAAAGCCTACTGTTTTTGATCGAACCCCAACTTCATAACAAGAGTATGAGAAAGGGTTACTGGGACTCAATCCCTGAAGGAAATTTGATTGTAAAATCATGTAATCACCTAATTTCTAGTGTCGAAAAGAGAACTGTGTACGTCTGGCGCCCTGTTCACGCAGGATTTAGAAATTCGCCAGATGGATCAGCAGTCCCCTCAAACATTGATACAAACAAATGGTTCACTGCTAGACAGTCGCTGAGAATGAGTCTTAAGACCAAGCCACGTGCCGACGATCAGTAAATAACCACGTATACTGATGTCAGCACTAAGTGTCAGTCGAAAAATTACACGTCTGTTACAACGAATTAAGGAACATCATCCTGCTTGGTTCAGAGCCGGCGTTATAGTCATTTATCAACGCGGTAGCTCACATCTTTGCGAAAGCATTTACAGCGTAGACTTCAACGAAGCAATGATTATGTCACAGTGAATACCTCGGCCAGCCTGCAAACTTCAAATGAACGGCCAAGTCATTTGTTATCAGTTAACGTAAATTGACGCTTTTTTCAGACAACCAGTTTAATCATACCATGAAACTTTTCTGAAACCCAACGTTCCGCGTGATTCTTTTGTCTACGCCAAAACGGACAGTTTACTCTAGTCACGGGCACTAACTTATCCTGGGTCAAGAACAGTGGGCGACTACTATGGTTTTGGTTTTCACCAACAAGGTACTGGTCTGCTTTTCATAATGACTACTTGTGATGTGACAAAGTTGCAGGTGACCAACTTCTCACCGTTAACTTTGGTCTCTTTATCAACATACACCAAAATTAAGTGAACTGTTTTGAACAACAAACAAAGTGGAAAAGTTTACGGTAACGCACTGAAAAGGACTAAATTGTCAGACATATCACCATATAAGATGCAAAAATAGAACTCCCAAGAAAGCGCCACCCCAGTACACAAGCAAGCCTTTAGAACATTGAGGTCCTGCGTCGCAGAAGACATGGTCGTGAGTAACAAACATCATGCTCTAAGCTTAATGTAATCAATAAATCCCGGGTCACGTGTAAATGACGATTACGTAAGTATTGTAGTTTCAGAACTGAATGGTGGGTGACCTGAGGAGATGCTGTAGCACCCCAGGTCCGTTTCTTTTCGTTATAAAGGTCAGAAGTATTCAGTAATAATACCAATGAGGTAATGATTATCACTTGATGAAATTTATCCATTAGAGCTGATCAACTCTAAGAATACAATGTTACGCAATATGTCCCAAGTGTCTAGATAATCTCATCGACATCGCGCTTCCAGTGTGCGCAACTACGTCCACACAGCTAGTTCACTACTGTGCAAGGGTTTCTATGGCTGCCTCATAATTTTACACTATTTTAAGTTTAAAGCTTGTTTGATCGCAATAGACCTTGTCGAACACAAACGGTCATTCACTTTTTCTAGTTGGTTGTCGGCGATGTCACACTCTGGGTCATAAATCGATGAACAAGACCACTTAAACCGAGCACAATCCCAACTCTTCTAGTTAAGATAACGTAATATCTGTTGGTCTTGTGCTCTGTGCCTTAACCGAAGAAACACTGTAAGTAGCCACCACCATAGCCGTAGAACCTCACGACTACACAGTTGATGATGGAATTCCGGTTGGTTCGAGTTCACTTTTAACTGATCATTTACGACGAACACGATTCCATCAATCGTTAAGGGATCATTATCTAACTACATTGTTCGTTTCGATTCAATTTTTCGAAAATGATATGGACTTAAATTTAGATATGATTAACTGCCGGAATCCAATGATCATTTGGGAACAGTAAAACAAGCAATTAATTTGCGTAGCTACATCGACCAAATTTGAAGGCGTTCATTACACCCCACATTATTTTGTTGCACCAGAACTAACCACCTCGATATATACTTACTTGCAACAGATGCATATGATTACGGCAGTTTATGACAACAATGTGCACCTTGGATTTTCAAGCTAAACTAGCCGATTGTCTTGTAGGGTTCTTTTGAATAGCCGCTTATATTGGACCTCATCAAGTCATTGTTACTTTATAACCAACCCACTAGAGATTTCAGCTGCAAATTTGTCACAAATAAACGAATAACTAGACAGTGATTCCCTCCTACAGATGACAATCACGGGGAAAGCAAGAAGTGGTCCATTATGCACTATGATTTCCACGGACGGATAGTGGTCTCTAAGTGAAATTTTAAACTCACCTTGTATGGTTTACTCGAATCAACTGGTTATCTCTAGTGTTCACTAGTAATTTCAACAAGGATTCTAGCTTCTCTCCTAAATTGACAACGGAGAAACGAAGATTAATGGAGCGGTTACCATGACTCAAACGTTCAAGTATGAATGTGCTGTTAATTTGTAGGAACATTAGGTTGAGCTAAAAGCTCGTTTAATGCTGGGCGAACTTCCTTGCTCTCCTCCTGCTGTTTCGTCTGTGCGCTTCATTTCCTTAACGTATTCCTGCCCGTTAATCGTTACAGCACAAATCGTATACATTCAGGTGGCACGACGTCAATGCTTAGCGAAAGTAGCAAATTTCCACTCTGGTTTGCCCATTGGAAAATAAACTGAAGAATACTTAGACAGTGCTTACAGGTTCCCTTGAGGTTCTAATACGGCAGCTTTGGCGACAGTGGTATAAAACAAATTATGTTCCCCCTACCATAATAGTTACTCATCTACTGCAGTCCATCCGGAGTGGTTTGGATATGGCTTCTAAGGACTGGCGGCTCAAACTGGGAAAACGAGATTTTGGATGTTACTTAAAATTTGTTGAGCCTAGTTAACTTTTGTGAAATAAACACAGGAGAATTAGCGCTTTCATTGAAATCGTTGCTGTTGTGACCGAACTTTCGGCTTTAAGCAGAGTGTTGTCTCTGAGGGTAGGGGTGCCCAGTAGGACAGAGACATGCAGCTTGTTTTTGCTATTAGATCAAAATTGTCGACAGAATATGGGATAGCTCATTTAGGTTTAATAAAATAATCACAACCAAACCACAACTGTAGGAATAATTTTATCGTCCACCAGTGCTTGAAACTAGGCGTTTGGTTGTAGAACACCAGTGTGAAGATTTTGCCACTAGTTCCGGAATAGTTGTCGTATTTAACTAAGGTAATGCGCACGACAGTTACCGTATCGTCACTGATCATGTTGCAAAACGTTCGACACAAGTGAACTTCACATATTCCGGCCAAAGGTTTTACCCTGTCTTTTGCAATTTTGGGTACCCATTGTCGTTGTTTACCTAATGTAACTCATGCCATCTCCTCAGACTTCACTGAACACAGTAGAGGTGAAACATTCATCTTCAACCTATACGTGAGGTTCGACTCGTTTTCAGTGCACATTAGTGTTCACCAATAAACTGAGCATAACAGAAGGTTTCAAACACCATGTTTAATCACTAGCTCATTAGCGCTGCAAATACACTTGAGTGCTTTTGCCTTCTATTCAGTATGTTGTTAACGAGCAATAAAATGTATATGAATTTTATTTTCCGGCGATGCTTACTTGACTGGTAACCAGAAGAATGAAACCTTTTGCTTGGGACACATGTCCTAACTTTCCCTATGTGATTTATACAGAGGAAGGGTAAACGTTTAAACAAAGTCGGTAGATATGCAGGCACAGGAAATAAACAAACATTCTGAGAGTAAATCTAAACCAAAATCTGGTTGGATCAACTTTTCTGTACTAAGGTTATTACTGAGATTGTGTTGAATATTTGCCAGGCAGGTTTACACAGGGATTTTATTAGCCATTACTGCGTTTATAATAGTTTTGCGGATGGCAGTTTGCCATGTGGATCACTGAATACTCAAATTCTTCGTGCTAGGAATTGACCTCATTGTGTGACCAAATTACTCTTCTTGTAATTTGGCGAAACTTATACAGAAAGACTGGCTGAATTAGTTGACAATCCTGCATTTTGTGCGTAGAATTAATTGCAGTCCGATTTGCTTAGTTGGAACCCAAACACCGAGATATAGTAATTTCTAGAATTTTTCCGTACCACAGATGTGTTCAAAATTTGACAATCTTAGGCTTCAGTCTTAGTGGAGAAATCATGTTTTGTGTACGGCTTTCCAGCAGTCACAAATTGTATACGGTGTGATATGCCTGTACACAAGGCAATATTAGTTTGATAATAACAGAGTGCGTTCTTCATAAGTTGCTGTGTATTCAGTGGATCAAACATATTAGTAAAAAAATGTTTGGTGAGACTGCCCATGGAATACTGATTGTACATTTGAAAGCGTAGTTCAAGTCTTCGGAACCGCCGTGTTTTTGACAAAGAAGTGATTTCACTAAGCCGTACATGTTTACTCACATTTCCAACTGGTTTTTTACCATTAACTATGTGCGTATACTGCGTCTAGATCTTGTCAGTATGTTTGTTTGGTTAGGACAAACATTTGTGTTCTCGCAATAACTCTACGTAGTGAAATCAGAGGACAGAATAAAAAACGGCCTGCTCAGTTTATACCTTTTCAGCAGTTACCATAAAAACACGACGAGAATTAACGTGTGATTTTTGCGTCAAACCTTATCTCCATCAGGCCGAACTCAGGGTTTCTGCTAGTTGTTATGGGACTCATAGACACCATGTTAAAGTGTTCTTCTCTGACCGGCTTTGTTTTTGGTTGGATGCATTGCTTCTATCCGTATTGTCGATGGATGAACAAGTTTAACATCATTTACTATCAATTGTTATTTTATACGAAATATTGTCGATCATGACAAATAATAATCATTTGTATGGTCTATACTATGGATGCCTTTTTAGAGCATGGAGTGTACGTTCGAAGCCAACGCGATGTTTGATCATCAGAAGATGTATGTAATCAATTACTTCCTCTTCCAGATTCACTCCGATTTAATTTGCCACGTCGAAAATCTCTCACTGATTTTAACATGAAAATTTCTTTTATTAGATTCAACTTAATTGTCTCTTTAGTCACTCAGAAATTTCCACAATCACTGAGACCTACGATTCTTAGGTATTTGCTTGTCAACAAAAGTAGTGAACAGGGGTTGACATGACATACTCAGACAGAGTTCCCATCACCAGGAAGTTCATGCAGGGTTATTCAGTTGTGGTTGGCACTTACTAATAATAATCTAGTGGTAAATTAACTTGAATGGTTTTCTGGAGCTTTCTGTCAATGATATTATGTTTAACTGTTTGCATTTAAATCAGAAAAATCTGTCTAAGTTTGAAACATGGGTTCCGCTCGATGAATTTGTAAAAGGACAACAGTGGCACATAGGGTACTTTGCGCACTGACAGAAGCAAACGAAATATTTTTGCACAAGTTATCCTACGTGTCACTGCTTGCCTTTTTCAACGCTTTCTAGGTAAGAAGTAGGTTACGTGAGTTTGCTCGTAACCGCTGGCGTCCATTCTGACATATCTTCAGAATGGTTAATTGAATCGTAAGCCTTAGCACCTTGAAAACTGTACATACCTATCAAGTTGCGTAGATCTTGATTAATAGTGGTTAATTTCTCCGTTTATGAGTCTCTCGAACTTCGAGAACTATACACAACCATGATAAACGTTTATGAGC
>LUCH01000002.1:12331-61782 GCA_013368495.1 Paragonimus heterotremus | reverse complement strand
AGTGTGTTGCGACTAGGATTTGAACTCCAGCCAAGATTTCATGAGGTAATCCGCATCAGTAGTAAAACCCTGATTAAAATAAAGCAAATATTCCCTTGGAGAAGTTCAATCAAGTCCACTTATGTGACATGTCCTGGTGCATGTCACACGTGTGAAAGTGCACACGCGGAACCCTGTAAGATGGTGCGCCACACACAAAGTATTACCATATAGCTGAACACTTGGAATACATTTGGTCAGGTTAGTTATTTTTGAAAACCCAAGTACGAATTTTCTTCAAATATCCCTCAGATTTCTATTTGAAATGTTAATTTCTTCACAGTACACTGTGTCTGCATCATGGCTCCTTGAAATTCATTTTTGGTCCAGTATGCTTTAGACTTGTTCAAATTTGGCTCATTATGTTGAACATGCTCACTGTTTGTTTTATTGCACTCTCTTGGATTTATGTGACAGCCAGGCTGAGTTCATCTCTGAACTCATCTGCTTCATTTGAATTTTTCTGGATTCATTTGAATCTCTTCTCCTAACTAAGTGTTTTTAGTTCAGGATATGTCCTACTTATGATGCATCTTCAGATTTCGTCTCTTTTGTTATCCACAAGTTTATGGACTCTTAGAAGCGAGTGTAAACTTAAGTTAGGATTTTGGCTGCACGGTTTGAGGAACAAACGTTAACGAAGCTTGAGCTTGATCTCCAGTAGATATAAGGTTGAACTGAGAAAGAAACTGTTAATCATAACGCAGTGCGGCAGCAATGAACTAGGAAACTTTTTCACATATGTTGGAGTTCTTACGTTTTTCGTGATGGCATTGAAACCATGTTTGTAACATAGGTTGTAGTAGTGGTTGTTATTGTATATTAGCCACGATAGTATCGATCACAAAGTGACACCTAAAAGCAGAATAGTGTTGTGGCATACATATTTTGTAAAAACGCAATAGGTTATCATATATTGAAGAAATAATACTATTGTGCGCCAGTCATGCAAAGCAGAACGGCCATCATCTGTTGAACTCACGCTTGTCTAAAATCTTTATCGGGTGTTCAATCTAAATTGCCGGCCAATAAGTTGTATAAAAAATATCCACACTTGCAGTCCGACTGCCCAGTTCAAGAGTGTTTTGAGAACAGCACTTAGAATAAAAGACGCTTCTTGCAAATCAACTGTCAGAGGTTTTTTCACCTTGATTCTAACCCTCGAAACGAAACAACACGGCTACAACCTTAGAGATGGGGTTATTCCACACTATCCAGTGGCACTATCAGGGCCGCTGTTGGTAAACTAGTGACTGAAACTCGTTTGAACGTGGTTATTGTGAAATCCGAAAACTTTCCTGGTTAAAAATGGCTTCATTTAATAATGTTAAATGTCTTACTCTTATAGAAAACGTTTTAAAGATGTAGGTTCAGAAAATATAATTACCGAAATTATGCTTGCCAAAACGTCAGTTTTTGCTAATCATCAATTCCACTATACGAAGTCCTAAATAGTGTAGTCGAATTTATAGGCAAGACGCGGATATACAAACGGTTATATTTCTGACCGTTTTGACAGATAATGGACTGGACTGCGAAGCAGAAAAGCAGAATGCACTAACTCAGTGTTCTTGATAAATCGTTGGAAATGATTCCAGCATCTGAGATATTTTTAACACACATCCTCTGGTGTGATTCCGCAATGAAAATACCTTTTTAAAATAGTTTCTCCCCTGTCATAATGAAAGCTATTCCAAAGGATATCTACATCAAAAAATTTACTAAGTGTACATCTGCTTAGTGGTAAATGATTACAACTTCGTTCTCCACTTATTTCTTATCGTCCATATTAGAAAGGTCAACCACGAGTGCAATATTTATTCCAGTATTCCTTCGGATTGTTATTTCAGGATGCTACGTAAGTAACGTGCACACTTTCGAGATTACATGGTGTGCAATGTAAATCGCACGTAAGTAAACATTCGTTTGAAGAAAATGTAATCTTACATTCTTCGTAAAACATATTACATGGGATAAATTATGAAATAACCACCGAGTGAAGCTCCAAATGTAGGCCAAAATACGGAGAGAATGATACGGCAGAGTCAATTTTGTTGGAATGGAATTAAGAGTTGTAAATTTTTTGAACAAACGTTTGTTAGAGTGTTCATCAGGCACCTGCAAATAACCGAAACATAATCTAGAATGACTTGGCACCTGTGCTCTTGGGAAGGAGAAATTGTACTATGGGGAAATTACTAAGGGCTTGGTAGTATATTGCATAGCGTTATTGCAAACCCCCTAATCACAAAACAAATTATCGAAATCTACCGAATAAAAGAATATTTTATTGACGTCCCACCAAAACAAAAACCGAATATCCGGGGGTTAAACAGTAAGCAGTAAAACATGGCAAACTATCAATTGGCAACATGGTGCAAGATATGCGGTTGTGTTGTAGACTCATTGTTCATGTGGCTACAGAGAGTCCTCGTGGTTGTAAGGAACCACAAGAAGTTCTGGTTTAACCAACGAAATGACTTCTTGTAAATGCTTTTCAATGAAACCCATTGAATTTCCAAGCTATCGTATATAATGTTGTGAAGAAAGAACTAAAGTGTATACGGTTTATTTTTCTCTGAAATTTAATCAGTCATTAGATTCAGATTCATATTCTTGAGACAACGTTATGAAATGTCTAAACTCAGAAAGTCTGCATCAGGAACTTGTGAAATATGTAACTTACAAATACACCCCAGGTTAGACACTCATTTTCGTTAGAAAGTCTACACGGATTTTCATTGTGGATCTGTCATGGGAATTATATTGCTTTTAGCCAATCGTGAAGAACATAAGGAAAAACCTGCTTCAAGTGATATTTAGAGTGCTATGACGTAAAGATAATCCGTCTGATGTCCCACCTCATCTCTGATTTATCCTCTCTCCATTTTTCTAAAGCAGTGTTACTTGTTTGTTAACTGCTAGTGAAAATGTGAGAACCTTTTCTGTAAGATTATGGGTATATTCACTATAATTTCTATTCAAATACTTGTTAACATCTGGATATGTTTTCAAAAACAATTAACTATTATTCAAAATAAAACGAAACAGCAGAGAAAAACTGAGGTTGCCTGTACACCACCAGTTTTGTGCACAGAAACTGTGTTTTGTTCCAAGATAAAAATTTTCCTCTGGGAAATAATGCCAGTCATGTAGGACAATTTCGTGTGCCTCCTCTTGTCTGTAGTCATTCAACCGTCACGCAGGTCGGGATAGATGCGGAGCAACAATTTACGCCATGTGATGTTGACTTCGCCAGGGAGCGCGTGTTTCCTGTGAGATTTGTGTGGTGAACCATAATAATTATTACCCCGAGAAGCTAGCAATATTCATGAATAGCTCAACATGTTCAGTGTTCTCCGATGTTTTTGAGGACTGTGTGCGCTTGCGTGTGTGAGTCTGTGTGAGCAAGAGAATTCACAATGATTCCGGGTTCTGATCGCGCCTCACACCCCAATTGAGACTCAATTGTCATGATGAGTCAGTTTGTTGGTAGCCAAAATCATGAATATTGTGAAAACTGTTGGAATGGCTACGCCTACACGTTCGTAGTCGTGGCAAACAAAATAGCAGGGTCTTTAGCCGACTTATCGTGGTGACAATTTTGGGGTAAGCAAAATTGATTAGTTCTGAGAGAATATCCAAAAAATTTTGATTGATAATTTCAGGTGTGTAATTCCACTAACAAGTAATTAGGAAGCATTTGCTTTTAGTCCCAGAAAGAAGTAACGCACTCGGGCGTGTGGACACGAAACAGCATCAGCAAGTCTGTTGATGATGACGTGTAGGAACTCATTAGGAGCTTAATCCACGTGTTTGCTTGAAGCCTGAAATAATTGCGGAAATTCGAGTGGAAGTCAGGTTTAATTGCCGAGGCGAGAAAAAAACAAAGCACTAATCTCGTTGTCAGGTTGTTTCTCTAAGTCGTTTGAAACTGTTTTTGAACTTCTTTATGAGTCTGTCTAACCTTTTTAGTCCGCGAACGGATAAACAAAACGTAAAACAAACTTCGGATAGTTTAAGTGTGTGTTTGAGGATATTATGCACGTTTGTTCACCCCTGTTAGTCTGAAGTAAAAATATGAAACCAACAAAACGTCAAGTTCATTTGTCGAAATAATTTTTTACAACCTATTTACTGTGTATGTTCAAAATAATTCCAGAGGACACAAGTCAGAATGGAATATTTGTTTGAAACTTCACTGATAACATGCTTATTATGAGAATGTGGCTGAAATATAAAGGGCCAGCTATGGATTATCTTCAATGCATGTGTCAGAAATGACAATGGGCCAAATGTGCGACAATAAGCCACACGTGAAAGCAAGCGTTCTATGAGCTAATGGCGAAACAGCACAATGAAACAGTCATGGCACTAACCGACTAATACTTCGACTAATGTTTCCATTATCAAGAAAACTAAGAAAGATTAGTCTGACCGCATGTTTTTAAACTTCGAAAAGGACACAGAGCTTAGTAAATCACCTCAGTGCATTATCATTGACCACGGCAGAAGCGGAAGTCTGATGTATTGCACCATCTTTTTGAATAAAGTCAAAGAACTGGAAAACGTGAGATAAAGTTTATCAAAGTACATAAGGATGACATACGTCAGAACAACTGTGTCAGTTGGGAAAAGCTCAACCTGTCAAGGTGTGGACATCAGGAAAACACCACTTCGGAATACAACAAGAATATTGTACACAATCTTCATAAGACAACGGCTGATATCTCTTGGTAATGATACCAACCACAGCGTAAATTTGAGCGCTCATTGCAGGGTAATTACACCGTTGGGTTGACCAATTTTATTTAATTACCTTCAATTATCCCGACTTATTTGAACAGTCTCCAAATGATACTGCTTTCTAAGAATGAAATATCTGACATCCCTTCTTTGAGACCGGGATTGTGCAAGCAAGACTGCTGAGCACTTTTAAAGCTACGAAAATTCCAGGCTATTGCACACTGACAGCTTCCATTAGGCTCACTACTGAATAACCCGTCATTCGAATGGTGCCGTGATTACACAATCGCAGTCTATTACTATTTATACGTGTTCACCTTCCTTGCACGCGCGACTTTCTGTTCCATTGCTGTTGAACAGCTTATTGGTTATCTTTTCTGATAAGTCCATTCACACTCATCTACTGAAGATCAAATAAAGTCTTCTACACCTTTCTAGAAGTTTCACAGCAAACGTGAATCATGACAGCAAAATTTCTTCCCGACTCAAGTCGACCAACATAAGGCACAGATTACCGACAGACCTTGAACGCGGTATACCGCGGAGCACAACTATTAATTATCCGTCTCTAACCATCTAATATGTAACTTCAGACATAAAAGTAACTACCAATCAGCATATAAATCGTTAGCGTGGGAGCAATGAAAAGAGGCTGACTGAATTCTTTATTTGAATGTGAAAGGTGTTATCGAATATGGGTGTTGTCCAGGCTAAAATTCCAAAATCCCCGACTTTTCTGGTACCAGACCCTAACGGCACTTCAGATTTCTATCGTTAGAGCATACCAGTGAAGCATATAACTGTCTCAATCGGGATAAGGACTTCGGCCATTAAGATCGTTAGGCGCTACGTAGTTTTATGAACAATGTTGTAGACTGAGTTAGTTTGATTAATCGGATTAGCACTTTGCAACGTTTGTGCATCATCCTGAATGGCTAATATGAAACGAACTAAAATCCAATATTTTTTAGGAAACTGTATCAACTGTAAGATTTGCCTTGATGGGAGACGTACAACCGGTTCAAACCAGTTTGCTCGTATTAGCAAGCATATATTGACAGTATGTGGCAAACGTTGGAACTAGTCGAATAGGTCGTCCGTCGAAACGGAATGTTATCTCCTAACTTACTATTAAGCTGTTCTCAGCCGCAACAGGGAAATGGGCTATGGTTCGCTGGTAAAATGTGGTCCTCGCTTACTACCGTTGATTATACCATGGAAGACCAGTCGATGGACACTTGTCACATGTTGACTTGTTGGTGTACTAATCAACATTGGTATGAGGAGATTCTCCACACATTCTGGCTAGCTGGGTCATTAAATTCATTCCTGTCTGCAGTGACCAGCTTCAGGAGATGATACAACATTACGTAAGTATCTGGTTTGTGGAACTTAACACAAAGTTGTGTAATTATCCGGTTAACGCCCGAATAATTTCTTTTGTGGATATGCACAACCTACAGATGTTTTGAAGCTTTGGAGTCTGTTCGTGATATTGAACTTTGCATAACTGATGTGGAAAAGCCTATTGGCAAAAGCTCCCCTAAACTTAGTTTACTAAGTTAAACCTAGCTACAGGCTTGTCGAGCATCTGTTTACGCAAAGCTAACCTAAAGACTGTGTTTCGTGCAAAATTCAAGGTAACCGAACGGGAAAGTGTGTAATTAAATAGAGATCGTCCAGTACCTATCTGTTTACTAATTACTTGGGGTTACTAAAACTTCAATTTCGACTCTGTTTACATGAGACCACCCAAAGAGCTGTAGCAAAGTCTTTTTGACCTTAATAGTTCATTGGAGTGCCCATCCGCACTTTTGGTTGTCAGCGTGCAACCCAGCCTGTCCGCTTGATCTTGGGATTAAATCTTCAACCGTTCCAGTAACCAACTGTTCTAAGGGACAGATGTTTCCGTTCATCTAGGTCCTGTGCAAACGGTCTTCTTCCTAGCAAGTTAAACCGAATAATGTTTGTAAATAATCGGAAAATGTTTTGACGTAGAATAATTTGGAGCACTTCACTAATTTTGAATAAGGCTAAGCGTAAGAAATTTGGTTTAAAATCTAAACATCGGCGACAATGTTTAAGAAAGTCTGTCTGAAAGTGCGGTCCATAAAACCAGCCACATTTTTACAGTTCAGTTTGCATAATTCTTGAGTGGGATTTTGCGTCACTCTACGGTTATTAGCAGATCAGTTGATATGTGACTGATACGTGATTGAATTACCTAGTCGGCCTAGGTGACGATAATTTACTGTACATGAATTTCTTTTCTTAGGGGTCCATTTACGCGGTGTTCAATCGTACCTGAGTACTTCACTAAAGTATTTACTGTGCTTATTAAGAATGCCTTTGCTTTGTTGGACTAACTAGACAGGCCAAGTATCTGCTTAGGCCCATCAGCCCCGGTCGATTAATAATAGCAACTAGTGAAGTGTTGAGGTCTTGTCTTGTTACAAGTCGATGCCCAAACGTCTCCCTACATCCTGAATGATATACAGACTGATAATAATATTAATCCTTCTAGTGTAACTAAAACTGACCGTAACACCTGTACTTCTATGAACCAAAAGGACATTTTTCCACGATAAAACAATTAAGTTGATCTGTGGTCTACATCATACTGACTGTATGTACGAATAATTACTCATTTCCCGTTACTTCATTCAATAAAATGTAAGTCATCAGTTTGTAAAGTTTAACATCTTAGGAGGGGATCAGCTGCGAAATAGTTGGCCTTCCAATGGATCCGTAAATGCAACAACGACAGTATACTAAGAGGTAGCAAGTTCTTTATTAGCTGAGCGACAAAGCCATAAACGTCGTTCAAAAATTTAGCATATGGACTCGGTTACCTACCCAACCCACGGTGTCACTTGGAATCGATCAAATTATCCAAGGCACTGACTGCTCAGGCTGGAGTTCTTAAACAGTTAATCCCAGAATCTACCAACATCATTGCCAAGCACTGAACTTGAATTGCTGTATTAGTGAACTGTTTAAAAATTTCCGAAGTTATAGCATTACATTTCAAATGACTTTATAACCAAAATCTTAAAAAGAAGTTATACATATCACTGAACTTCTTCAGCAGTTGTCACGCATTCGAAATCAACGTTATCTATTGAACGGTGTGAGCGAATCACGACGGTTAGACCACTTATTTTAGTGAATCACACTTCCTTGCACTAAAATACACATATATGTATATATATAACGGATCCTAGTGTGAATTTGAAACGTCACAATAAATCGTTCACTACTCAATGTTTTCCCTTTTTAATACTTTATATATATATATACTGACCTGATAGGTCGATCGCTGCACGACTGCAGTCATCTGTTCACAAAACATGGTAAGTGTGTGAACCGGTGACTTCTATCTAGATAGCAGGTAACCGCTAAAAATTCTGAATAACTTATCCTGAACACTGATCATTCGTTTGCATTTCGTGAGTTACTATTGTGAACTTACCGCCCAGAATGTGTAACATGTCACACTAAAGCTAGTTCGGTGAATTCATATCTCTGATAAACAAACGATTGACGAAAGCCGGAATGATAAGTCCCGAGATTAGTCAACGAAAGGTAGTCTGAAATGATGCAGTGAGGCTAGAAGAAGACAAACAAAAGAGGCAGTATGACTGTAACCTGTAAAATCAAAATGACAGTGATGAAATAATTATTGAGACATTGCGAGAGGAACAAGTCAATGAGTTCTCACATTGATTTTAACTAAATCGGTACTGTGGGACGGAGAATGAAAGAATTGACATTAACAATACTGATCACTAGACCCTGTGAATAGCAAAATCGGTTCGCGAAGGCAGATTGATAAGAACACGATATTGAAGCAAAAATGAATAACAGTCAAACCTCCACTGAGCCGAAGTAAGATAGATCACGGTTGATTCCTTATCCCACACATACTCAGGTGGTGTAATGCAGGGCAATCTAGTCGTTACTTTGAAATACGTTACTATGAAGTTCACATTGTGGGGTATCACTCAACAAATTGGATAGACACCGTTGATCTAATATCCACTTTAGAATTGTTATAACTGCAAGAGTTAGAAATGGTAACGAAGTCGCTTGGTGAATCAAATCAAAGAAACGCTGGTTCACGGTGAAATGTTGGTTTGAGAGTGGGAGCCAAAAAGCGCTCAGATTCCACTGAAAAGCATTAATAGGCGTTGTTTTCCAGGACATAATTTGATTGTTCTCGTCGGTTTTGTTCATACTAATCGTGGCACAGTTATAAACTTTTGAACTATAAAACAGACGAAGCGTGGCAGACAGTTGCACCTCCTGTTGACTCATTGGTGCCAAACTTGAATCGGTGTAGATCAGTATACGCAGAGAACAACTTTAGGATAAGTAATCTATGAATGAGTTAGGAAGTGTCAGTGGGTCCGATGAAAGATTAGGTTCGAGTGCAAATTATTTACGTAAACGAAGGCGACTCGAGGTCATTGCTTTCGATGATTTGGCTAGCCGTGAAACACAGATCGGAGTGAAAGCGCTTTTAATACATAAGCAGAATCTCATCCAATGACTAGGATACGTCTGCTGACTGAATTACCTCTGTGATATTGCTGACCTCTAGCAGCACATATTTCTAGACCCATTTGAGAATAATGTTACCTTATTCTGGAGACCAAACATCTCACCGATCCTCCAAAGTTTTATCCACAGCTACATGAAAAGAGATGGAAAATAATTACTTTGACAGTGAGTTGCATGGTATTCCGCATGAGGTGTGCGCATGAACTATTGTTTGCTAGGCATAACCGCCGTTTCGACTGGCCAAACACAGACTGTCTCACGACTGATATTTTTGGGAATGTACACAATAACAAATTTTAAACCTCGAAACACAAACAGACAGATGATACCCACCAGGTTGATTCCTGTCTAATTGCGGATCTCCACGGATGTTTCCGACTGATTTTCTAATGTTTCTTTTTCTTTTTTCCTGATTTACTTAGCATTGTGAAGTCACTAATGTGGATCTACGTCGATGTCAAAACAATACGACAACTCAAAAACAAACAAGTTTCCACAAAGAGCTGGTGCGGTCCAAAATTACCAAATTTTGAGCTACAACAAATGAAATTGTTGGTTCCAGCCAGAATAACATGTTTCTCCTTCCTACGTGATTCCCTATTTTAAAAAATTCTGCCGAGAATAATCCTGTCGTAACTAAACAACAGAGAGCTTTGCGCTGAAAACAGATTGCGATTGGATATGAGTTTTACATCAGTCGTTCTACGTGCGAAAGATAAAACACTGAGTTCCGTTTAGCTAAGGAAAAAGTGATAAATGAATATAGTGTGGGATGTCAGCATTTTGTTTTCTGACTTCAGTAAAAAAAAAGTTGCACGTCAAAATTTATGAAACTTTAGTTTGGGACCCATTATACTCCACAGTAAACGAATGAATGCCATCAGTCCCATACCAAACGAATTATCCTAGTCAACAGTTAGTGCACACATATGGACAGACTGCGATTACGGAGCTGCATCGAGGGAGGCGAATAGTTTGTAACTAAATCTGGGCCGTGATTAATAAAACGATAAAGTTTTTCTGCAAACTTCCACATTCTCGGTTGATTATCATATTTCTAAAGTGTGTGTAAAAAGAAAGTATTCGGACTGATACCGAGTACGTAATACATGCACATCGGGTATGTTTTTACCTGCTTTTATGCGTCTGTATTGGTCAAGTACAATGAACAAAACTATTAATGAAATTATCTGTTAATCGCTGTCTGCCTTCTTTTCATTTCGACGCTACCGGGGTGATTCAAGTAGGAAACTAGAGTGGTGGAACAACAAGGCATGAAAACCGTATAGATTAATGTATGGTTGTGTCTGTATTATGTGAAGTGACGTGACGAAAATATCTAAAGCGTATTATTCGATAGTGCTCTGTTCAGCTAGTGAATACTTACTCTTCCAACCTCGAAGATTTGAAACAGTGAGTCAGTTTCGTTTCAAACGACCTTTCTCCTAATCAAGTAAGTAATGCTTGTCCACTGAACATGCAATATCCCACGACATGATGGAGTGCCTGGCAAATAATCCTGTTAAACCGAATTTTCATTTCATTTTCAGAGAAAGGCAAAAGTTCATTATCAGTGATGAAACGATAATACAGTCTTTAATATACTATAATTCTTTTAGTTCTGACGTTTAGGGCTGTGTGCACATGCACCATCATTTTCGTGGATGAATGTCGACAGAAATTTTGATATGTAATGATTCTGGACAGACCTGGGAATAACAATCGTGGTGTTGCATCCAATTTATTTCATTCAACATGGATTAGGGCCATCCACGAAGATCATGTTAGTTCGAAGTCAATGCACCACGGATATGATGCGCTGAACGGTACACTTTTGATTAAGGATCGTTTATACAAGTTCTGTTTCGTGTCGTCTTATTCTCAACAGTCCTATCTTTGTAGATGTACTATGTTTCTCTCTTTTTTCCCTCTCTGTGGGTTTACTCCTACTTAATGAACAACCAGATTGCACAAGTGATTAAGTTATCCCGGTATCAGCTGCTCACCAGCCGGTGGGAATAAAAGCTCGATTTATTAACTCAGCCGGGAAATACACCTGATAGGCTAAAATCATGGCATGAACAATGATCAAGTGATCCTTTTGACATGAAGAATGACAAATATAACTAAGGCCATCAGAAAGTTAAAACGGAATCCCTGAATATATCTGCTTTTGGTTCTGTTACCTCTGCCGTAGTCGTTGTGGTCAAGTTAGCGTTTGAGGTAGTCAGGTGTTATTCACCTGGTCAAACTGGTGATTCCGTAACCAAAGTAGGTCGCAGGAGCCTTAAAGTTCGATTACTGGCGACGTCGCTTTTCCAGGGCAACCTGGTCCATCGATAATCTCTCTAAGTGAACGAGTACATGAACGCACATTAAACGTTAGTTACTTTACACCTCACCTACTTTCTACACTATAGTACACATTAGTACGTTCATTAACGATGTTAGCATACAATCTGATAATAACGGTACCTGATACCGACCACGTAACTGAGGGACAGAGCCTCGTCTACTCAGTTTGCATCTATCCGGAGAGCGTCATTATATATTTCCATAGAAATCCGATTATTGCGTGACAACAGTAAGCATACAAGGCTACTGCCAGAAACAATGCAGTTACTTCCACACACATCAGTAAGACATTCCAAATAAAACTCATCTACTCGGTAAAACGTAATAATACTAGCAAACACTTTGTGTGACCTACCGAAACTTGAAGATAAACCTAGGAAAATTACGTAACTTATCCGATTGACGTTAGACCGTTTTTACGTTAAACACATTAGAATCTCACACTCCGAACAAACCAATAAACTGATTACTATATACTTATGAACCAAATAGTTTATAATCACTAATCATTGTCAACTAGCAGGAAGACGTTTACGTTGCCACTTCGTTCGACTTATTTCCGTTGTTGGGGAAGACAGTAGTTTCGACCTTGTCGAGGATTACCAGCAACGGGTAAGCCAAAGAATCAAATCAGTGCAGTAATCCGATCATGTAATCAACAGGCCCTAGGATTTTCATTACGGTGCCTCAAAAAAGTACGTGTTGATTTGCTGAGCTGTTATAACTTGCTTGTGCAAATCCCTAGCAACTCTTTTTGAGATCGCGATAAATTCGTATTGGTTTGCAGACCAACGGAAAACGAATGACCGCTTTCAGCTGACAGAATTAGTAAGCAGACCGTAAGGTATGTATAAATTGTTCGAAGACACACTATGTAAACATACTGTTAATGATGTCCATAAAATAGACGAGCTTTTCCATCCATGTTAACTTAGGAACACGCTTTTTTCACCGAGGTCCTTCGCCGGATCATTTACGTAACCCCTACTGATTGTAGCAATCCGATTTATTTTTGAATTGCTTATTGTAAGGGTGCTTCAAGCTTTTGAAGGTTACAGTTAAAATCTTTTGAACCTAATAAACGCTGTCTTATTTAACTGTTTGTGAATTATCTACACTTCACTAATATCGTGAGTAACTCTCTCTGACTTGAAGTTCGCTAAAAATATCCGCCTACTATGCAATTAACCTCTAAGAAAGGTAGTTTACTTCTTTAGAACAGAGATGGATAGCTTACTATATTGGTTGGTACTCCTCTTCTGAGAGAATACTCCACAATCATACCACATCATAATAGAAAAATTTAGATGACACAAACAAAAACAGTACATTTGGGTATTTTCACAAAAATGGCTATGAATGATAGTTTCATGATGATTTCACCGCACTCAGTGATCGCTTAACAAGTTCAGTACGACCATCACACATAAACCTTATTTCACCAGTACTCTGGTCAGCGCGGTAAATATTTGCTGAAAAAATGTTCAAGTTAGATTTCGAGATTATTAATGCTGATAGTTAATTCTGATAATAGGCGGTTTCTGATAATTAAATTGCCTACTTCAGATTGACAGACCCAACGATTAAATGCCACAGTAATTTCTATTCACTCTTCGATTAAAGAAAACTGTAGGGAAGTAGGAGTGTGAGTAAAGGTCAAGAACTTTTGTAGCACAATGGTTGCAACAATAATTGTTCTACTTTTGTTCTGTCAATAAAATTCGTAGGTGAACATATTTATGTAAGAACAGCATGCACATTGCTAAATGACAGCCTTGATCTGTCAATTCACGTCACACTGTACAGTACAGTGCTAGTTTCCTTCTGCACGCATTTGATTAAACCCGTGAAAATAGCAATGAAACCTACACAAGTCTGTAGTGGGAGGTCACTTTTTATAGTGTTGCTTTACACGGTCATATGTGGGCAGATAAAATGTTCTCTGATGTGGAAAACTGTCTTCTACAACCACCGTTTCTCTATTATCGTTTTGGCAATATATCACAAATCTGTTAAAAATTGCAAGTCAACTTTTCACCAGTAACGATAGAAGACAAAGGTCGCGAATTTGTGACATCTAAACGATTTTTATTCCATTTCACTAAGAATCCCAGATGTAACGTATGCTCAATGTTAGACTTGCAGGAAACAGCGTTCACATTCAGGCGGACGATGCTATCGGAATGAGGCTGCCTATATCAACTTTACATTAACGCAGTTTGGTCTATAATTTTATTTGTCATGATATCAAATCCACCAGATTGATGGCCAATCCACAAGATTCACCCAACAAAACAGTGTGTCACAATGTCAAACTAATCCAGCATTTACTTACTGGACGGTAACCTAGTTTCTCTGTTTCAGGGAAGACTAGCATCTCAATCTGACTTGATCAACCCACTGCATAATGTTAGTTAATTGGAGTTAAATTATTGAGAACGTACGTTCACCTATAGGTTAAATTGTTACTTTCGACCTTCTGTTCGTTATGAACAAAACTGTTGGCCAGCATTGAGTACATTTGTTTGACAATTCCTATCCGGTTGCTGTCAAACTAAATTTATCATTAATGTACCATCATAGATACAGTTGTATTCGACTATGACCCGAAAGTATTTGTTATTATGTATTTCTGTATTCGTTACATTTTGATGAAAGTAATGTCAAACGATCCAACAGCATTTTTCTAAAATTAGCTTCCTGTCACTTGAAATTGACATCTCATGAAAATTTCTAAATATTATTGAAAAATAAATGAAACAGTGGAAATCTTCGCTTCAAACTGAACAGTTTAGCAAAACAGATAACCGAATGTATTAAAAAGCTTTTTCAGCCCAGCAGACAGATAAACTATATTGTCCGAATTTGCTATGAATTTTCAAAAGTCTCTATCGTTGCTCGACATAGAAATGACCTAAATTCGACGAGCAGAATTAATCACAGGTGGTAGAATTTGCTTCGTTTTTTATGGAACGCTTCAATTTTCCTTGTGAAATATTTATTTTTCAAAGTGTTAAACTTACTCTTGACGGAGTTCACTACTTTTGAATTCACTATCTATGTGTTTCTTTAGCTCAAATAAATTTGAACTGCTTTTTGGGCTCCTCACTCAGTTAGCAACTTGGAAAACAAAACAAAAGAGTAACTCAGGAAAATGAAACTCATAACGGCGTAGATAGTGAGGTTTATTGCTTATGATGAGAATGTGGGCTTTTCTTAACCTTTCCGTAAAAAGTGATTACGCAGCCAACTGTACATGCCAGAAGTTCCGATCTGCTTTGGAATACATTTAGTCCGCTATTGATTTAAGCTTGCCACTCTTAAGTGGAAGTATTTTTCTCCATGATTCTGGCCGCAACAAAATGGACGGTTTTAACTTTGGTTTTAAATTCCAGTTTGTTTGCAATTGCGGTAGACTACAACAACAGAGAAACGGAGTTTGCTATGACGGAAGGCCTGTCGCTTATTTAAACTATCACGCAACATCGGTAGCGTCTGAACCTTCAAGCGAAAGCACGCAGTCCTCAACCACAAGGCAGGATTTAAACCGTTAAAAATTGATTGATCCTATTCACGTGTTCAACATAATGCTTAATCACAGAGAGGTGAGGTCTGTAGGGTTAATGTCGGTAATGTGCATCAAATAAATTCAAGAGACTCTGTATCCTCAAGAGGTTGACGTAACCCTTGTTGGTAACGTGGGATTGACAGCGTTTAAGCCAACGCTTAAATTGGACCAACAATCCAATCCTTGTAACCAACTTACAGTCACAACAGCATCAACTGCTTTTCAACATTACCCGTGTTTAAAGTTGCCAAATCATTCAAAGCAATGAGCTTTGAAAGAGGGTTATCACTAAACGTAAATTTTCCAAATTGCTGTCGTACAAAACGGCGATAAATGAGATGCGAAGCACTGTTTACTTTGTATTTTCGTTGCTTATATTAATTAGGCAAACTGGTAAAACAGTGTCTAACTTAGTCATCATTGAACTATCCTATTTCTTTTGAAGCCTACGTGAAAGTGAAATCTGGGGAGATATATTAAGTGTTTCCTTATGCAAAGAAATAGGACTGAACGAGATGGAAATAACGGCTTCATCAAAAAACTAGCACTGAACAAAACTTATAGAAGAATCAATTAGATGTGGACGACAAAAACTCCAGACAGACAACGAAATTACTGAATACGCAAACGCAACTTACACGCGTATATACTAATCAATGTGGGACGTATTGGAGATGGCCAAATGATATTCGCAAATAACTTAATCAAATAACTTTTAGATAACTCAGTTGATTTACGCGTGACTACAGAGCCTGGTAGTAAATTCAGAGTAAGTGAACAATGGTAGAAGTCTTATCTATACTGATACTTATGATCACTAACTAGAGGTTTGTTATCAGACGTTTGGTCAGTCATCTTAACACCCGCGTTCACTGGCTAACTAAATATGGGACACTTTCACCAAAAAACCTGTCTTTCTTTACAGAAGAAATTACTTCCAGTAAAGTTTGGAGGTTTTCAGGGCGAGTCAAAAATGTCAGCAATTACACATGAAAAAGTGTGAAAAACGATTGAACGAATGCGAACTTTGCTATCGGCAGCATCTTTATTGATCAGTTGACATTTTCTTTCGTCTTTAGCATTGCCACATCCCATCATCAACGAGAAGACCACAAGGAACTGCGATATGTCAAAGTAGATCCCTCCGATTTTTTAACGCTTGGGGAGACTAAATGTTTCAAATCGTCTTCAAGTAGATTTTCATTAATTTGCCATTAGCATCTTGCTGCATAAATAATTAGGCCTTCTGCTCATGGTCGGTGGTGATGTTCTAAACTCCGTAACTAAATCTTGAAGACATACAGAGGGCAATGCATTTGCGGCTGTTTTGACACATACATGTACAAACGGAGGTGAATGACAACAACGCTAGACCATCTCAAACCACCGTTGATCATTAGCCTGATCAATTTAAGTAGTATTATTGAACAAACCAAAAGGGGTAAAATATTTTTGACCTAGAAACATATTAACACATATTCACTATAGAGGAACGGATTACCACATTCTTGCAAAGTAAAGAAATTTAACAACTCTCTTTACAAATAGGAATAACGTATAATGGAAGAGTTGTAGGTGCTGTATGATATAATTACGACTTCAACAAAAGCATAGTGCTTATTTACGAATGAACTCTATCTTCAGTGTTCGTGCCTGCGAGTTGCTTAATTGAACACTGTTCGCGTAATTCTTTGTTGCATCACGTGCTGAAATTTGTGTTGATAACCCATAAACCTACGCATACTCTACTATACGGCGGTTTTACCTTTAGGGAAGTGTAAATAAACCGATGACAACTATTTTTGAAAGGTAACCAAGTAGATTTTATGTGTCTCCAATTGAACCAAAACAATCAGTGAACTCTAAAGGAGCAAACTTCAAAAGAATCATGGCATGCACGCAGGAACCAGTGACCCAGTAAATCGTTATTATAGTTTTCGTAAGCACACATGACAAAATACTGTTTGTGTATTACATCTGTGATAACCCGTTTGATGAGACTCGATGATCACAGCACACCGTAGAAACATACAAACAATAGGCCGCGGACGGAACAATCACAGGATCTTCAATATCTATAACTAACGCGAAAGTAATATCACATGCCTTTGGCTTGCATGGCTATTTTGGCATGACATTCTTACAAATATGTAGACAATAATCAAGGTGGGTGACTGAACCTTTTCGGCAATTCAATCAACTTATTTAACAGAGTTGCCGCACAACTGCATGAATCCGATGGGCTATGCTTCTATAAGATATTGTTGAGTAATACTAGATTTCACAGGAATAGTCCATAGTAATCACGCACGGCTTTTTATACTGGTCGATAATTGGTAGACTAACATGGCTTCAAGATATGAGAAGCTTTTATTCAATCCACAATATAATTATACATTTTAACAGCGTATTTCTGTGATAAACTTTATTTGCGAAGCTATTAGCATACGCATACTGCCCGCCTGAGAATGCACCAGTTAGTTATTGTGATGATTAGAATTCCCATGGTAGCAATAGTATCCAGCAGTTGGCAAAATCAACAGATGATAGAAAATTTGCTTTCGTATCAGAATGTTCAACGTGGAGCTTGCTGTTTTTATCTCTATTGTCCCAGTTGAGGTTTATATCTAAAGTACTATGAACTGCAGTCAAAATGGCACAACAGTTCTGTTTTTCTTGAACGGAAATCGTTTGTAATATCTAGTCTATGGTTCAAAACAGACTTATGAACCTCCATTCGCTTAATTCAGGCAGCTGACTTTCATCTAGTTGTCTCACGTTTCATATTCACGTCAAGACAAGTATAAAGAAGCGATCAACATACTGTGTAACAGTGTACGATTCAACGTAGATGGTGATTGAATTGACCACGATGCACAGTCAGAATCCGAGTGAATCAATGTCTGAAGAAGATTCCAAGTTAGAAGTTGAACCATTTTGCCGCAACTCATTGTAAGCTGCGGCAAAATGGTCTTGCACTACTCTATCTACCCATATAGTGGAAGGGATTTCCAAAATGTATGGACAGGATAAGGCAAAGTTTGGTGCACAAACACCGCAACCATGCTAGCACTACCTGCCAATATCCTATCTGATTTCCGAACAACCTTTTTTATTAATCGGCCAGTATTTTTGATATTTTTATTACACGCCAATTGCTTATTCCTGTGGCTTAGTGTTAACTTTGCCTCACAAAGTCTGAAGCAGTAGTTTAGCGGATTTGTCAAACAATGACCAAAGCAGTTGCATCACAGAAGCCTGACCGGAAATTGAATTTCAGCTATGGCAAGTGTATGCACTACTGAGGAGCCCTAACACGTCCTAGCAACAAGTTGTCCAACTGGATTCCATAACACATTCAGAATATTCGTGCGTAACTGCACTCTACCATTGCTGCTAACAAACGGAAACACTGTATCTAAAAGACACCATCGGTCAGTCTGGTATCACTGAGAAGAACTACCGCATTCAATCCCCCACCATCGAATTGGCTACCTTGTTGTAGTGTTACGAATTGAAAGCTATCATTGTTGTGCACATTCTACGGGAAACCTGTTGCTCCCACGACAATGCAAATTATACAACGTACATATTTCTTCTTTCTGGACATACTGAATATAGTATATTCCAGTACTGAATTTTGCTGGTGACATAAAAAGCTGACAGCTTAGGTTTACTGGCTACATTTAGGTCTTGTTGAATAGATGTGATATCTGTTTAACGGAAACATCCGTCATCATATTCAACTCCATCGCTTCTAAATGTCTGATGAACTTAGGTGGCTAGGTACTGATGCGTGAGGATACAAACGGCTGCTACTTTTTTTCAGGTTGACCACCACTCATATCATCGCATCTAAGTAAACTTTCCGCTATGTCACTCGTTTTGCACTTGGTAAGACTCGTCTGTTCTTTTGTGTATGTGCACGCGCGCAGAAAACGTGTCTGTGTAGAGGGCACGCTTGTTTCACTCGCTACTCAGGACTCGTCAACACATCTATAACCCCGCATTTATCTACGCCGGATTGGAATGAATCGTGTGACCTTCCTGATAAAAAATCTGGCCTCGTCTCTCCAGGTTTGTATGTGGGTATTGCGAAGGAAAATTACAGTGTGACCAGACAGCTGTTGCTGCTTTCTGTGACAATTCATTCCTCCTGCGCCTGTGTTCACCCTGCTTCAGTGCAGCACTACTGCTTGGGCTCATATGACTTTCATTCCGGAGACACAACACTGTCCACTGTCAAACTAGTGTGAATGTGAAGACTTCAGTCATTCCATGTTCCTTCGGTTATAGTAAGTATGCCCTTGTAACCGGAAGCGACCTCTATTCACTGAGACAAACGAAGGGTTGTACGTTACATAGAATTTCAAGTTATTGTTCGCTAAATATACATCTATCACCACATTCATCCTAACTAGTCTGTTTTATGACCAACAGCTTATTCGGTCACTTCCATCGTGCAACTTATATACACTGCCTTGAGAAATTCAATGATATACAGTGTGAGTTAAGATTTCTTGGAATAATCAAAAGGTTTATCTGCGTTCATGTTTGGGTATTTACTGAGTATGCTACTTGTAATAATTTAGTGAGACAATAGGCTAGAAGTATTCGTAAGATATGCTGCTAACTGTATAAAATTGCCAACACGTTGTGCAACTGTCAGTGGATGACAGTGTGATTTTTTTTCTTACTGACCGATATCTGAATAACCCAGTTAAGAAATTTACGTAAGAAAAACTTAGCACCCCTAGCACGGTCTTACAACATTTTGCTTTCAGGTAGGCTTTGCAAATAGACTGAGAAAAGGGTTCTTAGGCACATTTTATGTCTATCAGAACTCATTAGCAAAGTAGTTAAACTCCGGTTTGTGAAGTGGTAGATTGGTATCGACTTCAGTTCGGGTGGGTATGAATGAACACATCGGAAATCTCAGATCACATCGCTTGTGGGCTTTACTCTCAAGCGCGATCATTCAGGCAACCAAGCCATAATCGTTGGTATTCTTGAAGTTAAAAGAATCGGGAGAGATGTTGGTCACGATGTTTTACTCAGGTAATCAATTAGGCATCAGTATGCTATGAGAAGAACGTCTAACTTTTCAAAAACACACCCCTTACGTACAATTAGCAGCTCTCATATAGTCCGGTTGGACAGTCATCTCCGGTTGCATAGGTTTTCTTGTTCAATCGTTCTGTATCGCCTGCGCCCAATGCCAATGTTCTTGAATACCTATGTTTCAGAGGAAAAATTAATAACTTTGGCTACTTCGACATGCATTCACCTTCATATGATGGCCATTCAGTAAGTGAGAATGTAAAATCTTAATTTACACAAATGAACTCCTAATTTCTGATTGAGACTTCAACTGTAGAGCAAGAAAACGATAAAGTTGCTGGTCGCCCTAGAGAAGGATCTGCTGAAACATCAAAATTTGGTGTACTGCAGTATGACTTCTAAAACCACCTAATTTCAACTATATTCCCAACAGTAAACTAGAGAAAGTTGACGATTATGGATTAACATACCCCTTATATAGAAAAAAATTGAACTTAATTTGACAGACGATATTCATTTTAAGGTCACAGTTGTGTAAATTTTAATTGTAGCACAATATTGAGGAATGTGACAAACACTCATGCACAAGTCTCTGTGTGAGCCAATCACAATGCGTTCTTGCCTTCCAGTACAGTTCTACATGAGTTTAATTTTTGTGTGAAAACCCTATTTAAGAAGTACCTGAAAGTGATCACTTGAGGTGTAATACAACGTGCAATTCCAACTTCTTGGGTCTGTACATTTGATGATCATGTCCAGAATACAGCCCACGGTTAATTTATGAACGGAGTGTTCGTGGAATAGTGTTCCCGATTTATGACTGGACCATTCACACACTGGTTGAAAGTTTGTCTGACAGATGTGGGAAAATGGTCAGTGAGAATTGGTCGCTTACCACGACTGTAAATAGGACTTTTTGCATTGAAAAATAGGCATATTTGAAACAATAATCAGAAATCAGAAAATAAACAAGGATAAATGGTCTATTCCGTATAGTAAAATGTGGCATATTAACATATGGTGCTCATAAAATGTTCTGACGCCACGTGAATCGGCTATTCAACACGTAACTTCTGAGTGTTCCCTCCAAACGTAATAGCAAGGGGAAATTTGATTGACTTAGAAGTAGATAAAACCAGTGACTATCCCCCCGGACTTCATGTTCTTATTATTAGTGATCGAATGTTATTCCCATTTGACTGTTATTTATACATTTATACGGTGGTTAAAACTATTAATTTCTAGTTACGCAACTGTTAAGTCTAATCATCAACGCCTACTCTCGTCTCAACCAGAATTCCAGATTTGATCGGTTTTATTCTGACATCAATACATCAATCTCCGCGTAGTTGATCACATATTGTAGGTGATCACAATGTCGCATCTAAGTAGTTAGTCACATTTACATAAGATTTTCTGACTGTCTTAAAGGAGGAAACAGAAGCAGCCCCAAATCACTGGTAAGATCTTCACAGCCTAATTGAGCCCGAAGGTTACACTTGACCAGATGAAGAATATTAGTCTACGGATATATATTCGTAGCAGGAAGACAACCAGTTTCAGAAGGGTATTCTTTCGACAACCGATCAAAACAGTATGGAATTCCACACGCGGGTCAACATCTTCAGCTGACAGTCTTCCACGATGGGGCATAATAAATAACCAGCAACTTCTATGAAGTCTCCTGGCAAAACTTGGCCATAATATCATATCCAAACACTCTCAGTATACATGACTTCGATAGTACAATTTCAGATGTCTTTTCACTAATGACTACAGTAGGTGTGATATTTTATCTTAATATTTGCTTTCCTTCCGGGGAAGAACGATTTTACGTTTCTGGTAGCCAACGGGTCTTTCATTTGCTTTTTTTGACGAAATGAGACTTTGCTCGGCAAAATGTAGGTAAACAGGAGACCCAAGTTGCGAAATTTTGAGTTCCTGCTTGACTCAAAACGGTGCAGAAACACGGCGTTTTTGCCACGTGAGTTAGAAAACCGTGTTTACTGCTCAGGAATTCCGAATTCGGACACAACTACCATCTCTATTCAAATTATCGTACGATATCCATCAGGTGATCCAAGGATTGGTTGCACAACCAGGATTTCTCAAACAGCTGAAGCCGAAATTCACCAAAGACACTGTTAATCACTGGAATTGTATCAGTGATAAGAAAGAATGATTGACACGCGGTCGAACGTATTGTCTATCTAACTGGTTCGAATGTGGTCGAAGTTCGAACTTTTCCAAATGAATCTCTCCTAACGCATACAAGCCATTTTTCAGTGTTGATTCCACCGCCGGCTGTTTAAGAAATCTTGCTTGCTCAACCGTTTCCCCGTACCGTTCAGTGGACTCCACATGACATTAAGCTGGATGAGTAACCGAGTCCAAACGTGAAAGTTCTGTGCTCTTGGTGTGATTTCGTTGCTCAATCAGTACAGCGTTTGCTTTGTGTGAGCATGTTGTGGTGCTGTCAGTTTGAGTCAGAAAAATGTCTAGTTTCTTTACATCGTTCGCATTATTTTTAAATAAAAAAGAAATTGGTGAGTATCCAAATACATCAGCTCATATTATAAGGTGACATTGACGGCCTACTGATTGATAGTCAAATAAAATACCTCACCGACAGATGACAGCACACTACAGACCAAACTGAATTCCGGTAGACTTATTCGTTCGTCTACTAAAAAACGTTTTGTCATACAATTGGAAATATGCAAATAAATGTTTTCCAACAAATATATTACATATAGTTAGTAGTTTACAGGATGAAATACGTTTGCGGTGTCTGATACGAGTGTGAACAGTCATCAGTAGCCTTGTCGTACACTATAAATAATTCATAGTGATCAGTACATGTGAGAACAAGCAAATGAGTGCGAATGTCGCACGAATCACAGTAAACTGCTTTTCTCTGGAAAGACAATGAGGATGATAATATGTAATTAGCCCCTTCGTTGCTTGACACTATAAAATACCTTGGACGCTGCATTGAAATTCGCTCGTGCATTTGACGGCATTTAACGATCAGTTGATGTAGCAATGATTAACAGGTTGGAACTGAAACGAAAAGATTATATTTAGTAAGTTCACATGAACTGTACTGATCTAAACAGATGAGGGAACAGTTAAATTTGATAATAAATTCTAGTCTCCTGTTCGCATCTGGCCACGACGTAGTTGTGACGGTTCGTTTAGGCGTAGGTGTAGTTCAGTGGGGCATTGGTAAGCATGCTCGTCCGTTACACTGCAGAAGTGTAGTACACCTCAAGCACCTGACGTAGGTTTTCTCAGTCAACCGGCGTATGAAGTTAAATGTTAATCCATCCAGGTTATGGGAGATTAATGAACCAGAGCACTTGGTATACACTGAAATCCCTCACATGTGACATACTCAGAAATCTAAAAATGCTACATACAAAATTTTGTCATATTGCGAACCAAAAGTAGCTTTATAAGCCTTATTATTCCAAAAAGTGATCTTCCATGGTTTTACTGGCTATTGTTCATAACGAAGAATTATAATAAGTAACATTGTAAGATATCATTCCTCATTGTCTTTCTGCATATATGCCTAATTTTTAATACTGTCATATAAGAGTTATCTAACTTTAGCGTTCTCGTTTTTAGGTCAAGTTGTAATTTAAAAAATGGGCACGGTACAGTTCTTCCTTCTGGCATTTGGGAGAATCGTGCCCGTTGTGACGTTTGAAAAGCACTTGCCCTTTTTATAATTCACCTTGCTTTTATTCCTCTCCAAACTTCCCTAGAATTCTTAAGAAGTCAGTTTTTCATACAGCTGTTTTCGATCATTCTCCTCAGCCTTTTGCAAGTGTGAGTTACATATGGAATATACAACAAACCAAGTAAGTCATCGATAATTATAGAATTCGTGTTGATCACAATCTACTAGAGGACAGTAAGAGAGTTGATTAATGCGTTAAGGTATCACATATGTTGGACAGTAGACATGCGTTTGTCAGGTAGTTAACGCCTGTTTGGGTTTCAAGTGGCTGTGGAATAAGTGGTCACGGGAAGGAGAGGGTTTGTACGAACTGTTTTTAGTTACAGACCGTTGATAATACTCGCACTCGGATGGCTTTGAAGCGGCTTGAAAAATAGTTTAAGTGACTCAGAACGCTTCTTTCGGATTTACTTGCTGACTAATGTCAATTAATTGAGAGCCAATCGTAACGAAAGTGGGCCTTCTGGAACCGTAACGAGACCATTTCGGAAGGTTTTCTCGAATCCTCCCCAATAGCTCCTCTCTACCCTCCCCCCACGTAATCAGCTTGGCAATAACCGGTGAGGAATTAGGTATACAGGAGGACAAAGAGTATGTGGGCACATCGACATTGTTTTATCCTGATGACACAAAACTCTGGGGAGTTTTAGAATCGCCGAAACCTTCGACAACTCTACATAACGATTCGAACTATTTAAACTGGTGGCCCATAAAAAATAACTTGCTTCCGTAGTCTTTCGGACATGGAAAAAAATAAGCAGGTCCGTCATAATTATTTGGAAAGGATTGGCAGGTATCGATCTTTTAAGGACGGATTCTGATGTCAAATTGCCGGGGACATTAAAACCTTCTGTCCGGAGACTAGCGGAACCATGTCAACTTCCAAAATGTCTTTCAGATCGTCTACGGATTATTGATAAAAAGATCCAAAATGGTAAGACTCGAACATTGGTGATAAAACAATATTACCGGTCGCTTACTACTAACCCCTCTCAAACCAACTTAACCAATCAGTTTATCTGTTAAAGGCGATCCAGTTAACCGCACCCCTACTGGTTAATAAGCGTTACCGTGATGGGGGGATAAGGCTGAGCGGACTGTTCTCTATTTGACAGCTTCACATTTGATCTGATTAACTTCGACCGCGAGTCACAGTGGTTTCAGCCATATTCAGTAAGTAATCGACATGCTAGTCGTTCGGAAGCGTTACGCTTACAGTTTATTACTTCCTAAGTAAAATACTATGGAAGAATTGTTGACATTTCATTTACCTGCCACAACCGTACAAACACATTTCGAAGACATGTTCAGCTACTTTTTAATTTTTGCTAGTAGTCAAATTTTTAAAATTTTATTTATTGTCGACAAGTAGTTTGGCAGATTTATGGATTTAGATGAGACCCAATTCTGAAAAGTCGGGGCGGTAAAATATTTAGTGCGCTAACGCCACCTCGTTCACTTTTAACAATCGCATTGCTGCGTTAGCAACAACGATAACTGTCCAATCGAAATATGCATGCAAGACGAGTTAACCCTTTGACGTGTTCCATTTGTTCGAAATTTCGTTATGTATTTGAGACAAGACGGTACGTTTTAAGAAGCTGATACAAGAATAACGCTCATTTACGTGTGACCAGATGGTCTCGAGGCATACGACGATACTTCCGTGGGGCTGATAAAGTCCCACCGCCAACATTATAACAGGCACTGGAATTTTTGATGGTTACTGTTTTATTGCTGTCACCCTCTAATCATGTTATTTTGATTAACGCATGCATGCAAACGATAGGAGTGAACAAAAAGTCTACATCGCTTTATATCTTATTCAATGTGTAGGAAATCTGCGTGGTCTAATCAATACCTGAACATTAGTGACTTCGTACCGACCCACGATAAACTTGCACTGGTGAATACGCAATTTACACGAACAGGACAAATATGTACACTGGAGAGCTTTGCGGCTTGATAACAATCTAATGTTTATCCCAATAGGTTCATCGAAAGGCATAATAAGCAAAAATGTCATCCGAACAGGTAGTCACAATCAGAAAAATGAAGGTGTATGTAGAACTGTCTTTTAACGGTGATTATGGTATGCGGCAAACAAACCATATTCTAATAAATTTGGTTAGACGTACACTTAACGCAGCCAGACTGTATTCATTAGCTTGGACCCATAAGCTGCTTCTGGCTTCTGTTAGAGGAGATCAACCTGCCGCTGCCATCCCACATCGTGTATACGACTTTATGTGTAATTGCGAAGAAGGGCATGTTAGCAGGACCGAGAAGTGTTCGGTCTCCAGAATGAAAGAGCATTTACCTGTATGGGTGCAGTAGTCCGTAGTACTGGAAAACGGCAACGTTGTTGACACATGTAAGCAACCATTGTGCGTAGCTGCAAGGCATCTCCTGATCACTGGTCACGTTATCGGCCCAGCTTTCACATTCAGGATCCTATCACATCATTCCAATAGGAAAGTCTCGCAGTTTGCTGTGAGAGTCGGAATCAATCGACTGAAGTTGGCCCACTGTGATCAGAAACAATTTTTCTTAAACTTGAACCTGCCGCGGACCTATTGACCCTTCCTAATCCACCGAATGATCATCTATCGCACACCGCTAATTGGTTGACATGACGAAAGCCCATTCATGTTATTTTAAGTTTGATAATAACGGATCCCTACGAAATACTGATAACTATCGCCCTTCGTGTCCTGACTGTTTTGTTCAAATTCATTTTGCCGATCTTTTAATTCGCACCTAGTCACCTGATCAAGGAACAACTGCAAAGGTAAAAGTAGTAATTTCATTTCATTTTCCATTTTCGAAATTATCACTATCATTTCGGCGTCTTAGCACGTTTACATGGATACAATAAAGACAAAACACGTAGTCAATCGTTACTGTTAAAACTGACGTGATCTCACTAGCCATCCATTACTGCATAGGATGCGTGGGGAAAAATATTTTACCGCACGGAGTCAAATCAAGTTGACTATTAATGAATTCCGATTTCAAAACTAAAATTCAAACCAAGTTAAAGCCTCCTTAATTATACAACCTATAAACGTAATCCTGCCCATTTATATGCATCTTACAGGTTTATTGCAAACAGACACGCCATTTGTACAATCCAAGACAGTTCTTCCCCCTCAGAAACAGATTCTGCAGGTGGTGATCGATGCCAGCATGAAATCAGAATCTCTCGGACGACGATCGGGGGACTGATAACCAAACTGAGATTGCAAATACTTGTAACGCTACAAGTTTTTGTCTGAATATAACTCCCTGAAGATAAAACTGCCTGACGAATTCCAGTTGAAAAAAACTGTACATGAACTTGGCTTGTGAAAAGTAGAACGCCACACATATGCGAGTTCAGTCTTTAAAAAAGTGAATGGACCCTCGAAAACCTGCGTTCCAGACCCGAGTTACACCCATCGGTTACAACAAGCTTGCAGTGGAGGTAGTATTTTCCTCCACATTCACAATCTTTCAAAATAAAGCATTCTTCCTACGGATGCTCCATCTTGTCACAGAAGGGAAACAACTTGTACGCCACAAAGTTAGCCAATCAGTCTGACTCCCATTATTTAAAAGAATATGTGGGAACTCATCCAACTACCCCAGTTGAAGATAGATAACGGTAGTGAAATACTTAATTTTCGCTCAAGTGAACGACTTATACCCGTCATCCACGATTGAAATTGTTGTAGGTGTTGATCATAAATGTCGCTTAACACGAACGTTCTAATGTGCGTCTATTTCGACGCATCGCCGAACCAAAGCGCACTTATATATCCCGGCTGTACCACCATCGCCCTTGATTCGGCACTGAGGTTTTGAGCGTGTATCCTGAAAAAATGAACCGAGATAGCGTTTACAATTTTAATGCATACGTGCGTTCTGGTACGGTCAATATGTGCCTGTTCAGGCATTCGACAGATCGTCCACGGGTACCAAGGCCAGCACAGTATCTACTATGATAACACATACGTCATTCGTCAAAATCCACCATGTCAACCCTTAGCAACCAGCTGACACCGGTGATCTACACACTGCTAGTACGATTACACCGTTTTGTCACAAACTGAATACTACGAGTCGGTGTACACATTTTATCTATGTCCTAAGCATTCAGCGGTTATTGATATGAAAGGTGCATTTTCATCCCCACACAAACAGCTCTGTTATCCTGCCTAAAAGTGCATCACATGAAACAAATCCTGTGTCTCAATGTCCATCACATGCACTGACAGTATCCTGTACTGATGCACATGATGTCCGGTTAGAACCTCATGCGGAAAATTATCCGTTTTCTTTCGACCAGATATATCGAAACACTGGTTGGTAGCAGGTTTAGCAAACCATACTGGTGCCATGTAATTCTCGAACTGATGAGGTCAAACGAAAGCAGTAAGTATACCATGCAATAGCATCGAAAGAAACGGTTGACGTATGGACGACTGATAGTTTAGATAAACTTAAGAGAGCGACACAAGGTGATATCTGTCGACTCCGATGATCAGATTCGACAGAACAGATCTACACAAAACGAGTCAACTTACTTGACCGGTGGATTGGGGATAGTCACTAGGTTACCCAAGAGTGGGCAGTGTTACTTGGTTTTTGGTCCATGGCGTTTAGCCGGATAACTAGAATGAACCTCCTTTTCTGCTGTCTCGATAGATGCCAATTTAGGCAGAACCAAACAACCAGAGATAAAGAACAATGTAAACTTTGAACTTGAGCTGCGACAAGAAGTATGTGGGTTAAATCTACTAAGTTTTGGAGCAGCCCAACAGGATAATACCGAGTGAGTTCTCGCCATCGAAAACCGAACGATAATGAAAACCAGGGTTCAGCGCGCTGACCCCTGAGTATTAATGCTGAATTTAGAAAATAGAACGTATAGAGAAGGCACATCAGGCTAGCGAGGCACGGAATGAGTTGTGATTTTAACCCAGGAACGGATGTTACAAATTAATAGGTTGATTAAAACAAAGGCGAATAGAAAAGAAAAATTATCAAAAATGCACAATGAAATGCGACTATCAAATTACTATTTATTGTAGTCACCAAACACTAGGGAATTTTGGTCACAACAATCATGCTCAGATAAACGTCAACTGATAAAGCCGCGAAGATAAACACAAGAATATAGATTCGTCCTCGTTAGAGTCTATCACTAGTGCATTTCCTGACTGCAACCGGTATTCACAAACTGGTTTGTCACTTTGTACATTGACTTTGCCTTGAACTGAACCAATAACGTCACATAAAGTACACCAGAATTATTCCTTCTGAAGTTCATTTCGGCAACTGTTCAGGTTGTCAAATACTCAATCAAACTAATTAATGTCTACTTCATTCTGGGGTCAGCTGAAAGGTGTACTCAAATACGATTTTTGTATTCAACTATGATTAACGTACAGCAAAATACTCATCTGTTTGTCGGTAGGGAATGAGTTATCTTTGATCAATAACTGATTGACTGGTCACACGCTAGTTGACTGGGGTGCGTTCATTACAACAGTCTCTCACGAAGTAAATTGAATTTTAGTATAAGCTAATCATGTGAATGTTTTTTGTGCGACCATTTTCCTGACTATCATGATCTTCTAACACCAGATAAGGATGGAAGCAGTCGTATTTACTGTTCAATTGTTTCAGCACTGTTTCGAATTTCACAGTCCTGATGAATTCAAACTGCCAAAGAGGCGTAAACAGTTTACTAATCATAGCGAATGTGACCGAGCGGTAGCCATCAGGATAATTGCATCTTCTTCGGGCATGTCTTTTGGACAGGCAAGGGAGCGGAGAATTTTTTCTGTTCACACATTATGTCAGGAAACTTGTGTAGAAAGTCCAGTCGTCAAACATGCTGATTTAAAAAATACTATTTTGTGCCGACGTTAGAGGACTGAAAAACAATGATAAAAAGCTTGTTATTCATCGTGGTTTCTGTCATGAAATGGACGCAAATTACAATATTTAGATCAGCTTGGCTACGCATGAAAAACGGTTGTAATTTCCCGGAAGATCTAACGTCTGAATTCCCTGAGATGTTTCTTTGTTAGGAAATCAGCTCCGTAATGCGCTTCTTTTTTTCGGATCTGTTATAACTGGATCTGTGGTCCATGAGTACGCTAGTTGACTGTCACATTATATATCTAAACGATTAACGACAAGAAGAATAACGGAATTACGGAAAACTACAATGAACAACGGACGACAGAGTAGACACGATTAATTCAGGACTTTCCATCTAACCCAACCACTCAAGACTAACTCATGAAGACGGAAAAAAGACTGATTTTCTAACACAAATTTATTTTATCGCTCAATCCGAAGACAGCAGGGTCACAAACTCGTTCATGCGCATAAGGTTTGTGACCAAAGCAAGATCGAAAAATGGACCAGACAAAACTCAAAACAATACAGTACGGCCCCAAACAAAAGACGAGTGTATAGGCAAAATGGCCAAAACGCTCGTGAAAGGCGGAGAACCACATATCTATACTTAAAGTGGTAATGTTTTAAGCCTTTTGCAAGGCAAATAAAACGTTTTTGGGGAACCGGAGACTTCTTCAACAGTATCATAACGGACTAGTTACACAGAATGAACATGATTGCTGCCGACAACCCAGCTTAATATTCTACTGGGGAGAAAGTATTTTAAATTTGTCGAATGTTATGTTCTAACATTTTCCCAAACAATTTTGGTAATGAAAGTGAGAATTATACTAATGCTATCCTGAACGATTTCACCCAGAAATGCTCACACAAACCACCTCACGGTAATTTTGAATAAGACTATCAAGATTCGGAACTGCAAGATTGAAAATGTAGTTCGTTGACATTATTTTACGGTAATTCTATAAAAAGAATGACCCACAAATAACGTATTTTATAAAATCACCCATAAGATACCCACCGATTTAAGCTTCAGATCTAAATGGTGGATATTTGAAAGGGAGCGTGACTGTACAAGGCTTATCAAGTACGAAAATGGTTGATAACTAAAAATCGAAAATCAAGCATAATTTGTCAATTAACGGCATTCACGGTGAAACATTCCACTTCAGTTGTACAAACTTAAAGGAAGAACTAGACAGTAATTTCGAAATAGAAAAGTGGTGATGTGCGTACACGAAGTGTTTTCTGAATATTAGTCAACTTGTGGTCTCAACGGAAAATTTATTATAAGAAATAGATAAGGTTTAAGAAAAAATAGATAGATATTTAAAAGTGTGGAATTATTGAGCCAAATTGTAGTCTGAAATCAACAGTAAAAACCAAGAGGGGGTAGGAGAAAATTTAAGATGAACAAAGAACCATTCGAAGACATTCAGAAAAGTGCGAAAGTGCAAAACGTTTAGAAACATCGAGTACTATAAACGGTCATCGAAAGCTTATACATAAAAAGACCTTGAAAATGAGTCATCATTTGCGCGCAATTAATAACACGACTGAAGAACACGGCATCGAATTCTAAAGGAGACAAAATTAAAAACATGTATACAATACAGTCGAACGGTTACAATCGGATTTTTTGCAAAAGTCAAGCGACTGCTGGCCACCAAGAGTTTATAGTTACCGTGTGATGATATCGAGTGGCATCATGATATGCGATCGAAATTATAATAAATATATAACAGAAAATTTATTTCAACTACACAGTATTATGTCCAACAGCTGACCGCAGAGTATTTCTATTAATAATGAAACTGAAGCATTACTTTTCGATCAAGGACCGTCTGGGTCGATTAATTAAGTTGACAAATATAAATAGCTTCTAAAGCATCATGACAATTTTTCATGTGTTAGAGAAGTCCCATCTGTTTGGTCAATACTCCACTGTGTTTGATTCCCTCTTGGATTGTGGCCCGAATACTGTTAATATCTCAGTAGCTAAGAATGCCGTACCAGTTGCGCTATCCACCAGAAGAGTTCCGTTAGACATCCGTGAAAAATTGAAGAATCAGCTGAATCATTTGCTTGAGCCAAGAGTAATAGGGCCAGTAAACGAGCCTACTGATCGGGTTATCCCGGTTGTAATAACGTTGAAAAAGCCGGATGATTTTCGCGTATCTATCGACCTTGAGCTATTAAACGCTGTAGTTCATGCGGAACAGCATAGATTGCTGACTTTGGACGATATTTTATCCAGAATAAGCCGAGTCCGTTTCCTTTACGAATACTGCCTTATATTCTGCGTACCGGCAATCGGTGTTTGATGAAAAAGTTAGCCATTTAACCACGTTCAGTACTCTGGGTGGATGGTTTTAGCAGCTACGTTCATTTTTGAGATCAAAGGTGTCTGGTGAAGAGTTTCAGAACCGTCTAATCCAGGCAGCTGACATCTCCGAAAAATCGGCTTGTATCGCAGACATTGTGCTGATATGTCGAAGAACGACTGCGGAACATGACTGGAAACTGAAAGATTTTCTACAGCATTGCGTGCCTCTTACGGAATAAGATGGTTTTTCGGATGGCAGAAGAGACATTTCATGGCCACCCGCTCACAGCTGACGGGTTGAAGCTAACTTCACATATAGTGAAGGCAATCCAGGATATGGTCCCTCCCCCTTGTGGATGCAACATCGGTTTCACGTCTAATGTTGCTAAAGTTAACTGACGTAATACATCAAATTCGGCAACTTACACACAAAGCAGTCATACGGAAATGCGGTGACGATCAGTAGTCAGCGTTTGATGAGATGAAAGTGTTAACTGCGATACCTTCAGCACTAGCACGTTGGAATCTTGCGCTTTCGTTGTTGTTTCAGTGTGATAGCAGTCAATTAGTCCTTGCAGCCGTGCCACTACAATAAGAAAGATGGAAAGACGACAAGAATCGGAGCCTGCCGATTGCGGCATAAATGTGTGTGCAGCTCGAAAAGGAAATATTGCTAATAGTTTTTGCTCTGAAACACCTAAGCAGGTACACATTGAAAAGAAAAACTGGGGTACACACGGAACCACTGAGTGCCGTGCCTCGACGTCCACAAAATATGATGACTAAGATACAGAAGTGTGAATATTAGATGGTCTACCGGCCCGGAGACCTACTGTGTATAGCTGATACTGTTTCCCGCGCCCATGTGCTCAGCGCTGTGACAGTGACTGAGTTCTAGACCAGTGATTCGATGGATTGCGGAATGGTACAGACGAACTGGATAGTGGAGTCGCAAGACACAAAGAAAAAGATCAAGGACCTAAAAAGCTGACTCGTATGGTAAAAGATGCCTGGCCACATGATAAGAAGAACCTGTTTGTAGAACTGTTAGTAGTTCTTAAGCACCGCGATCAGTGTTTAAGAACAGAAAATCCTTTTCAAGAGAGGGTGGAAAGTCATCCAGAAAGATTTGCAGTAGAAGTCTATTGAACAAATCCATGTGACATACGCCGAGATGAACAGCTACCTTCGGAGAGCGAAAAGCTTTACTACTGACCAGGCATATCCAGCAACATAAAAGATTAGATAGTAAAGTGTGAAATTCATAAAAAACACGGCCTTAGTCAGGAAAATATTGCAGATGAGGGAACTTCTGGAAAGGCCCTGGCGACTAGTTGCAGCTAATACATTCACACAGTCGGACAAACAGTTTTTATTCACAGTAAACGATTTCTCAGTTTAGTCTGAAATCGAATGGCTGCGTAATATCACTATAATTGAGGGCATCAACAAAATGCGTACACATTTCGCTGGCTGTTGTATAGTGGAGTTATTTTTCTCTGATAATGAACCTTGATCGGTGTTCATCTGATTTCAAATATTTGCAGATAAACAAGAGTTCGACTGGACAGCTCGTATAATAGGCAGTCAAACGGGAAGGCCGAAAATATAGTTGAAAATCCTAAAAGACTGCTACAGATTTTTCAAATCTCAAGAGGAATATCCGTACCTATTGCTTCTAAAAATAAGAAACATATCAAATAACATTATCGACTACAGTGCGGCATAACGAATAATTTCGGGAAGATCACGAATAACAGTAACGATAACATCTGAACTGTTACACTACGAAATTTTGGACGAATTGAAGATCCAATAGAACCTAAGACTATTAGGAGTGCAGCCAAAAATATACCATGACCGCAGAGCTCAAAAATTTGTAAGTCTTAAACCAGGAGACGGGGTGTGAGTTAAATGTGATCCTGAGAACCCGAGACAGTCGACACGTGTTGTGGTGATCAAATATCGTGTGCATAGATCAGACGATGATGACGTGGATGAAGTAGTGAGAAGAATAAGTCGTGTGAGAACGTGGATTTTGACAGAAAGGGAAACACGTGATACAAACAGGGATCGGTCATCCAGAACAAGAAGTGATCAAGTTTATCGAAAAAAGGAAGGATGTAACGAGATTGGACTGCGAGCAGTTTCCTGACTTGAGGACGTACAGTCGATCGGAATTCACGTGCAAGCTGTTGTAAATGGAACTGTCGGTAGTCAACGTCAGCCAGTCAGGAACCGTAATTGGCTGTTACACCAAAGTTGTTTGTAGCAGATGGTGATTAAAAGAACTTATTTGGACGCGCGTCTGATTTAACCCGTCAGACCGCATAGGTTAAAATGCTGTGACGTAACACCAAATGGGCCAGTTAAAACAAGCTTGTCACTCTTTAGAAATCGTTAATGTAAACGTGGCTGGTTCACTATGAATAGGGCATTGTTGTTCTGATAAATCGGAAAAATCTGACAATTTGGTTATCGGTAACATGTCAAGGCGGCTGACCGTTCAGTACTCATAAATCGATCGTGCCTACTGTGAGGTCAGTGGTAGGGCAGTCAACAGGGTTGTCCCATGAGAGTATGATCGGAGTTCTAATATGGGCCGCAGTGAGAATATACATTACTGACTAGCTTTAAAAAGAGTAAAACTCGAGTCTCGTGTTTCTTTTTGCTTTCAGGTTAACTAGGAAGTTTTTCTGAACAGGACGACGATCGCGAACAAGTGTGAATGATGTTCCACTAGAGAATGAGATTGTTTGATGTCGCTCAGATCACTTTTGCTATGATTTTCAAGATTCGGTAGACAAGTACGCGATAATTATTACTTGAAATGTTTGAAGTATGCAGCCCCATGCAATTTAAACATGCTGCATCACCGTGGTTAATATCTGTCAATGCGGATTCTCCTCAGGTGGTCACACGACTGAGAATATAATCAGAAAAAGGAAATGTTACATTTGAATATCTTACTGGCAAAACAGCCATAAAAGCCAGGAGTGCACACAACGTTAGTAACAATACGCTGCCTTATAAACGTTAATAATAAGACTATAATAGAAAATGTTCCGACCTGTCAAAATCCGAAGAACGCAGTAGAAATCCTTTTAATTGCTTTTAATCACCAACTGATACAATGGAAGCCTGCCGAGTATGACGACCGGATGGGTTTGCGTGAGAGTGGTGCGTGACCTATAGTAGGTTTTCAAGATGAAGCCTTGCAAGCCTTGGAGTCGGAGATACTTACCATAGAACTGTGTATTGTTTGGTTCCTATGGCGGCCTCAAGACAGGACGTGCTGCTCAACATGCTGTGATACGGTGAATAGTCATTCCTCTTGATGGGTCGGGTAGACGTGTGTGACAAAGCACGGGTAGTTGTTGTGGTAGTGTTAGTGGCCAAGAACGATGCCAAACCGTGAAATAGTTCATGTATTGTAGGCACCGACACTAAGGCTGCTGACAGGATTGAAACCGGTGAACATACTAGCCGTTGACTACCAGATGATGCGCTGGTTGTTGATTGTCAGGCACCACATCGGGCTCTGATCGAACAAACAGCGGATTTTACATTTCGCGTTATACCCTGGAATGTGGAGCAATAGATTGCCAACCTTAGGGCAGCTTGCTTATTGCATATCACATGTTAAAGAGGCAACTGTCCTGAATGCGTACATGATAAGTTCAACGGACCACCTAAGGAATGAGAAAGAACGAGTGCACTGGGAATGGAGTAGTGGTACCATGATGGTTTGTTTGACTGAACAACCACCTGTCAGTTTCAGAGTAGGTTATTCAATTTTCTACATCCTTACGACTTCATAAAGGCTATTACGTTTGGTCGAAAAAGTAGTAAACATTTCCTACACATCACTGAGCTACAAATGTAAATTAGGCAAAAGGAATGCTCATTGTGAATCTGTATGATATATAAACTCCTTTAGTAGAACTATCGACATGCCAGATGGCAAGCAGTCTGCTGATGCGTACATTTCCCAAGATGTCATATCTTCAACTAATGAGATCGGTTTTATTTCCAAAGATGACATGATACTGATACTAGGCGACTCATGATTACGGGGACAGCTTGGTTTGGTAATAGAGTTCGTCCACTAGTATGTTCGCTATCTGTTTCACTTCGTTCTGACTAGTTCAAAAAGAAAAAAGAGGGATTTCAAAGGATCCGCAGCGAGCTGCATATCACTCTTGACTATAAAAGTTTGCAGACAGCTTACCAGGAACCTCCATTCTCTTTCTGTGCAATGAGAAGATCCAAACTACCTAAGACGAAGTTATAAACTTGCCTATTACTGAGGTCCGTACTATGTGAAAGTTGAGACCAGCCCACTGTGGAGAAAATCTAATCCATTTGCCGCTTAGCTAAGCCCTGGCACAATGGAAGATCTAACAGGGGACCAATCCAAACGTCGAATTAAGATACCACGTCACGACTGAACGAAAAGCGTAAATGTTACACCTGCCGTTATTTGTCAAGCTCTTTGTTTTGTATTTCACCAATCAGCCCACAGTTTGTTACTTTGCATGCATCACTAGGATCAACCAATGGGGGATTCTAGTTTCTTTAATGTTGATGTACATCTATGAATGCCGGTTCTTTTCTCACACAAACAACTGCCTACTGCAACCAATCCGTGGTCTTCTCCATATTGCTTGTTTGGGAAGTTTCAATTCAAGTATGATTTCGATGGTTACTCCAAGTCCTTAATTCTGAGTATGACACCCACTCCAGCAGCAATCTACTACAATAATGCCTCAGAGGTAAAAACTATACACTCTCATTGTTAAGTCGCTCCTAGAGATTTAGGGTAATTCATTTGGTAACGCGCACTCGATAATTCCAATAACGCTTATTCAAACGGTCGGGTTAACAAGACTATCTTCCAAGTACAAAAAACGTCAGATATAGTGATTGAAAGGATTGGAATTTATACGGCACTGTTTAGTAAACTTACAAGAAAGGTACTATCTCACCCTGAATGTGAATCAATTGGATATACAAATTATCCAACGAAGGCGTTCAAAATGGGACAAACCAAACACGAGTCCACAACTGGCCACCAGTCAGCGTGAAATGGACTCATTAAAACAATCAGGTACAGATGAAGATAAGAACGTGTCAAACAATATCAAGAAGGAAGTTTTAACATATAAAAAAATGACAGTTACAAATGGGAAGAAAGTAAACACGTTGTGTGCAGTAATGATACAAGATTCGTCATGATCGTCTATTGCACACAACAAAGACATAAAGAGGCAAATTTGGGATCGTCTTTCTACAAACAAACCAAACATGCTTCAACAGATTCATCGCTCCATATCATACCAAACAAAGAAGGCCAAACGTACCAGATAAACGTTAACAGATCCGACACTCATCGTTCTTTACACTCAAGCATGTTGCTAGATGTCAGCGAGGGCGAAATCGGAAGACCGCTTAGTGTATTAAGTGATTTGACTCATCCTGTGCCTAAGCGGGGACAACCCAGAAAGAATGTATCTGGTCCACGTGTTAGGGCGACCCGTTTTTAATGAATCCACCAACCCAAAAAGTTCCAATCGGAATCCGGTTGTTATTTACTATAAATACTTTTAGTGTACTTTTGCAGTGAAAAATTCCTAATAAATACGACTGATGAACATGTCTGCCTGGTCATATTAAGGCGGTATACATGCTCCGGACATTCTAATGTTGACTAACAAAAGGTTAATTTCGTAAACTGAACACAAAATGAAAAAGATAAACTGCACTCCGTTATAGATGATTCACTCACTTGATTGATAATGATCCAACTGCCACATAATCAGTAAGGTAGTATGTCCTACATCGTAGCTGGTTACGTGACTAGTGTTTGTTGTGCAGTTGTAATACTAGTAATAAACCCGGATGAATAAATGGGCTTTAACGTTCACCAAAGCTTCATTCCTTAAACATTTGTGCCGTAAGAACATTTGAGACAGCAGCTTTCAAATGTTACAAGTTTGTTTCACATTTGCAGACCCTAGTTTAGATGTGTAGTTCAGGGAAAGCAAACTAGAACTGGGTGAATATAGTGCAGAGGAAACAGGGATCACCGAAGCCGATCTTCAAATGTTCCATTCAAAGAGCTACACATCTTGACTTATTGCAAGCAATCACGTCATTCATCTGTGTAACCGTTTCAATATGAGGTGTCCAATTCAACTCCACAGAACAAACAAAATGAAGCACTAATGTGAGGATAGTGGCGCAATAGTAAACACGGTTGCCTCATGAAAAGCGTGGTCGGAGTTCTAGTCTCGGTCGTGGTAAGGATATGCACTACTGGCGAGTTCTAACAAAAGCGAAACTCGAGCCCAGTGTTTCTTTTCGGAAGGGACCGATTGAAAATTCTATGGGAATGTGACAACTGTGATCAGTTTTGGGTTCTGTTCCATCTATATGAAACACTATTGATATTCTGTAATGCCAAACTAATTTTCAGCCTATTTGCTTTTCCAGTCAGTCAGATTTCCCAGTTTGAAACCAGGCGCGCTAAAGTCACTGCCATATTCCCCCTCAAATTGCTGTACAACCTGTGGCCTGAGACTTTCCAGCTGGCGCCTAGTAGCTCTGGGGAGTTGCCTAAGTCTTAAGGTTTGATTTACACACTGGCTACTTCACTGCAAGCAGCAACACCCCGTTCACCCAGTGTCCCAAAAGAAGCTGATAACTGTCAGATCATAGATCGACAAAGTAAGTTCCGCACTTCAGGCTAGCAAACCTCTAACCACTATGGTTGAAATAGACTCCTCCGACTGACTTGCTGTTCCAGATAATACAGTACTGAGCACTGAAGTCCAGCCAGTTTGATTGAATTTCTCTATTCGAAGTACACATTGTGCACTGAAAGCACGTTGCCAACCTCAGTTGAGAGAAAGAGTAGGACGGTACACAGAGGTGAAAAATCGAGCTACTCATAAACTGTAAAATAAAGAATTGTGTTTATGTGCAACCATCGTCCTGCTAAATTATCACTCGATGAAGCGTGAGAAATCCATTGGGCGTCAAACTGCAGCTTGTCCAAACGTATGTAAACGCCGATCAGATAGATTACTTGCCACTGTGAGACTGGACGACGATATAGAGCGTGTGCATAAGTCCTGTGACTGTCACTAAGCCTAGAGACTGCCAGCCACATACCGTTATATGAGAAATATTATGCGCAAACTCGGATTTCATGATACTACATGCCAACTCGTTTCGAGAGAACAGACTTGGAAAACACGTTGAATTACTTTCAGATTTCCTTTCGGAGGCTAAACCGATTCTGTACACTACCGAAAATCTATCAACAATGATGTGGTTAAATTTTACCGGTGGGCATGAAAATCCATAATGCACAAAACGCTTCATAAAGGACCGTTAATCTTCCTGAAGGTTTCAGCCAACCAATAAGATGCAGAGGAGCGGACGATTTAGTTTCTTTTGCACTAACTGCAGACATAGTGAATGTCATTCTTTCCGTGATAGTCAACAGTTATTGATCTGTCAATACAAGTTCACACGAAACGATTGCTTTAGTAAACGCGCATACCTAGCATGTTTAAAACATACTTTGCTTTTACAGTACAAGTCCAGTGGTTACGATCTGAGAAATCGACAAGGGTGTAACATTGTAAGCATTGAAACTGTCAAAATTAAAATACTCACATTATAAAATGAACATCTGTGTATACTGTAGTATACAGAATGGCCTACATGAGAATATAATCCACATCCAATTTTGAACCTGGTGATCGAGCCAGACACACGTCACAGCAAACGGTAAACCGAACTGGCAATCGATGAGCACTTTTCGACACGGGATTTTCAGTAGTGAAGCATTCCCTGCTCACAGTGCAGTGGTGAATGATATTCAATCTCCTCAATGAAACAGTTTAACATAAAGAATGAAGCGGATACGGAAGGCACTACCGGAAGTAAACGATATTTGGTGCAAACCCCGATATTCAAAAAGAACCCTCTGCAAATAATATCCTGCAATCCAACTGGCCTACGTGATTTGGCACAGATACCAAGCACACTACAGCGAGCGGTGTCCAGTTGCCCACACGAAACATACCGGTGCGGATGGTTCTTCAACATGAGACACGTTTGCAAGGGCAGTTCAGTCGAAACTGACCTTAGGACACCACACAGAATGCACCGTTGTTTTGAGACTCAAAGGGCAATGGGCCGGCGCTGAGTGATGCACGTCATGGGACAAATTCTGGAGAACAAAAAACTGATAGAAATGACTACTTACGCGAAAAGAAACGAGTAATATCAGTGCTAAATGTTAGCCATATTACTATGGGGCTTGAAAACCAATACTCTAATTCATTATTAAAGCAGAGGTAGAGGTAATGATCTGCGACCGATCACCGTTTCCTACCGTCTTCATCAAGCTGCTTTACATTCGCCTTTATATGTACAATTCGTTACAGGTTGTAGGTCACTGTTCGTTTCAGCCAACCCGAATGCAGCCTACCAATAAGTCACCGAAACAATATTCACGGGATGAACAGGAGACATACTTTCCGATTATGTGAATTCGAGCGTAGTCAAGCCGAACGTTACCATATGGCCCAGAACCTACCAGAACTGGAAAGAAACACCTTCGTGTCCTGTGTGCAGAAGATCGTGGAAAGGTCAACCGAGAGAAAGCGAACAAATCTACTCCTGAGAGTCAGTCCAAAGAAGCCGCAGATACAATTCCCTGAATAACCAGAACGTATGTTCATAATTTTTCCTCTCTGACGTTGAGTAAAGCGCTGACTGAAATCTTGTCGATCGGCCCAAAATTCGATAGTAAACTAGGGAAACTTGACCTTGAGGTTCAGTGTGAAAACTTTAACAATCAGATACAGGAGTTATGTCCGTCTTCCGAACGTTTCAAATCTACTCTCTTTAATGCTTGCTACAAATACCTAGGTTGTAGAACCTTAACTTATGGATTACTCACAAAGTCCCATTTAAAGAAGCTTACTGCACTGAAAAACGCTCAATCGATTATAAATTCTGGACCAGATAAGGGGGCCTGAATTGTTCTGCTGAATAGCATTTCAAAAATGATAAGTATTTTGTCTGATAGAATAAAATTTTAGAAATAATCCGGGAAAAATAAGGAAGTGACAGTTGAAAAGCGGTTCTCGAGGATTCTACGACGGTTGAAACAGGCTAACGCCATTAGTGTACATGTATTCTAGTGCATCTGTTCAACAGGAACCCGTATCCCGCGGCTGTACGGACTGCCAAAAATATACAAAGACGAAGTACCACTTGCACCGATACTCGCCTTATTATGCCGTTTGACAACGGTTTGTGGAGATCCTGGAGCCGGTTAAGAGAGAAGTTATGAAATACAGTTTGAGAGACACAATTGAATTCCTTGATTCTCCATAATCTCAACGTATCTGACAAGAAAATGCTATCTGTAGATGTTTTGTCCCTGTTTACCAATTTCCCTCTGGTAGAAACAATACAATTTTTGTGATTATATCGAAAGTCGCCGGATTAAAGTCGGCCTTCTTATTTCTGAGTTGAAGGAGTTATTAATGCTCTGTACTAGCAAGTTTCAGTTTCAATTGGCTGGTGAGCTTTATCGCCGGAATGATGGTGTAGCTATGGGCTTATCGTTAGGCCCAGCGCTGCCGATATTTTTATGAACATGCTCGACAGTAACGAGCTGGACGAAACGATTAAAAAAACAGTTAGTGTCGGCGACATGTAGATGATTTTTTTTACGTAGTGGACAAAACGGAAGATTTACAGAAGCTTTCGACTGTTTTTAATAAAGCGCCTGAGAACATCGTGATCACTTTGGAACAAGAAACTGATGACCGCACACCATTTTTGTACGCAGCACTAACACTCAGATCAGATGGATCGTTACAGTGAGGTGCATATAGAACGAAAACGTGTAGTGAGCAATATCTACAATTTCACAGCGATGTGTCGATTAGTCTGAAATGGGGCCTTGTGCCCTGCTTGGCAAACGGAGCAAAAATAATCTGTACAGAAGACACGACAGAATTGGAGCTAAGTATATCACAGGATATCCTTTCCAGTAATGCCTATTCTGAGAAATTTATTACCAGGAACATGCAAGAGAGACTAATTCAATCCCCAATAAACACAGTTGATAAGAAAAAGATCTATATAGCTTTGCCGTTCAAAGGGGACGCAGCAACCGAGCTGATAACGCTCCAACTAACTGATGCAATTGGCAGTACCTACTATGCTGCAAGTCCCGTCGTAATGTTCCACTCAAAACGGACGGGGTCACTTAAACTGAAAAGTAATATGGCTAGCAGTGCTACCTCATTTTTGATATGTTCATTCAACTGTTTCTGTGGTTCAGCATATATTGGTCGCACTACTAGGTATGTATCGGAAAGAATTCGTGAAATCTGGTCGGCGTGGCTTCATTTCGGAATAACAAAGAACATCAACTCATCCATTCTGGTCCACCGGGTTGACTGTGACCGACACAGACACGGATAGGGTGTTTCGCATTGTCTACTTTTCCTCGAGCGCCGTATCACGAAAGATCAAGTGATGCATCCTGTCTATAGCCGAGGTGGTCGCAATCCGATTACGTCAACCGGACTTATGTGTACACAAACAGTTCGTTCACACCCGGGAATAACCATGGTCAAACACGTACACTCAGCCCACGTGACAATTTGATCCCTTTCCCCCAACTCCCCCAAATTATCACTGATTTATTAAAGCCTACCTCACATGGGAGCATAACCACAACGAAGTCGTGTTTGTGTTTTACCCAATCGCCATACCATCGTGATATTTTTGATTAATAACTTCCCTAACTGTTACTTGATTTGATTTTCAATTGTGCTAGATTAAGGTGAGAATTTATCGAAAGTTTTGTTCACTGAAACTAACATTTTTCTAGAATTCTTATGACATATACTTTTGTAGACGGATAACAACACAAAACCTCAATCCCGAAGAAACTCCAGAAATCAATTTATTGATTGAGAAGCTATTTTTCCAAATGCCCATCGAAATCCACAAGCGTTCAACCACTAACTCCCATTCTAATGAGCTGGAAGTGCTTGACTGCCGTCAGGAATTTAGTGCATCGAGGGACGATTCATACTATGACCATGCGTTTGTGGCGATAACTATGTGTAGGCAGAACTGGTAGTTGCATCACCTGCAAGCTATAAGCTACGCACGAGCTCTAAGATGAACGAAACTCAAATCTAGTTTATGGAAATACGACAGTTCCGATCAGTTGACAGTGATGTTTAACTTATAGTTTAAACAAATACCTAGCGAAATGTACCCACAACTTGTCTGCCCAGTATGAACTACTCCGCTCAGGTTAACGTAAATATTCGGCTCCATCAGTTGTCAGGGCATTGTTGGCCAAAGGTGATATGACTGATTGTTTTTCGACAGTCAAGATAACCCAATGTCATATTAATCTGCAACTCCCTTGATGCACAGTGGCGACCGCGGTTAGCAATCTCATAATAATACTACGTGTACACAACTAAGCTTGAAGTCGATATCTCCTTGGATCTGAAAAATTGACATGTCGCGCTATCGATTGACCTGTCACTTTTCTATTCACTTCAGTTGCATAAAAGCTCCTGGGCACAAGAGGCGGACAGGATGTTTTGTCCCGTCCAGACCCATTATGAACAGTTCAAATAAACCTGAGCCGAGAGGCTGAAATGTTGCGGGCCTGTAATAGCAGAGGATCCAAACAACGACAGTTATTATAGTTTTGTTGTTAAGATAGTCTCGGTAAACATCGATCACGTGTCCTCCAGGAGTGTTGATCAACACTCTTCACTCGCTTCTACACGTGATCGTCGATGGTGCATCCAAAGTAACATCAATCAACTGAATTCAGCATGTCGACTAAGAAACATGAAAACCAGTTATCAATTTAAATTTGGAAGCCAAGCTGATTGTGTCACAGTCTTATTTGAGATGGCGGTTCAATCCGCGCGTGAACTAATGTGATAAACTGGAACGAGCTTGCTGGTCCTCATCATCAAATCGTCGATTGCTGGAACTAGACTGGCGTCGCATATAAACAACCAATCCGAACGCAAGATTGCTGTAACTTTCGAAGTTCGATGAAAAAAAGAAGGTAAAACCTACAGATGTGTGAAGAATAAACGAACGACCGCAAATCAACAGATCTTGCGAACGATGTTACGGAAACACCCTTGGGAATGTGGCTGCTCAGCTGAGCAAAACTGCAGCTGGTCTGAGTGAAACCAACAAATTTTGTACAAGCTGCACTTGTCAGACCAGCGCAAGCTCGGTGTTATCCGATTATGTTTACGATGGAGCAGGTATCATGGGAAAAAAATTGGATAGGTTCGGCTCAAACATTCATCCCGCAAAGGCGGTCAGTAGCAATCAAGATCGTTAAGAACTGACAGCAAAAACATCACTTCCGTTCAATTCTATGATCTTCCACGCACGTATATTCGCTTGTCTTTATCGATCGCCTAGATGCGTTTGTTGAATACCGTTCAATTTTTGACCACTCCATTTTCACGCAAACTCTTCAGATCCGTTACTGCTCCGACTGATTGTACACAACACAGAAAATACTTGTCCACGGATGAACAGAAAAATGAACAACGCATCCAACGTGTACGGCATCTTTCGTTGTAAGAGGAGACCTAAAGTACCACACGGGTCATTACAAATGTGAAATATCTTATAATTCAGGGAACACAACTCTAAAGGTAGGTATTATGGTACATCACTTTAGACTCAAGAGACAAGATGTACATTTCCGATGGATCAGAGAGAAGTTCATAGATGAACTTAGTCACCATAGCCTTGCAATGAGAGAAAACATAAATCATCGTTTGAATGATCATCTGTGAGTCTTTACGCGTAACCCTACACCTACATTTCTGTGACAGAACAATGGCTGATCAGTCAGCCCATCGCATTCCAATCGACCGCCATATTTTGATATCTGAAAATCAACTAACCGAACTCCATTAAACCAAGTTCGGAAAAGTGAAAGGGGAGATTACTCAAATGAGGAATCTTCAGCAACAATCATAGCATTCATTCGCGTCAGGCAGTAGTCAACAGTTGAAAAATTGCTATGATTACTTCAGGTGAGTCGACATACAGTTGTCACGTGTGCTAAGTGCAACGATTGGCTGGTGAGTGTTATCCTCACCATGTTAGGTGTCAACTAGACAGCCGATGACTACAGAGTCCACCCACATTTTAGATAACAGATTACAAATGAAAAAGCAAAACGCGCAGAACACAGGCCGTTTATCGACGTTTCGTCTTCGGATTAAATGCAGGTGGGTAGATGGCACATCAGTTTGTCAAAGGAGACTAGACGTTGGCGTAAACTTGGTTCGATCCACGAAGCTCAGTTAAATAATACTAATCATTCGACTTTTCCTAAGTTCGTGAAATAATCATCACATCTGTGTGACAGATCAATCGTGGGCGTCTGCATGGTCGCGTGAGGCTCAAAGTTTCAAAGAGACGTTTATGAATGCATACTACGGGCGAGTGCAAATGAAGTGCATCAAATTCTGCGATGCTGTTATCCTTACAGGCTTTAGCAAAAATCAAAAGAAACTCCTAGACTGTGAACTGCTAGCTCTCGTCCACCTCGTCACGGAAATTCGAGTGACTACCTTTCTGTTGAGTGCTAAAAGAAAAATACCTAGAGCTAAACGCTGTGCATACAATAAAGCTGAAACGAAAAGTCTCAGCAAAAATATTAACGCGTTTCTTCTCTGTCCACAAAAATATGCACCGTCTTAATCATTCAAAAGTATGGTGTCTATCGGGCGTGCACACGTCTCTTCAGGAGGACGGCATGATACTAGGGAAAGTTCGCCGCGAGACATTCAGAACTAGGTAGTATACGAACATTAATGGTTTGTCGTATTAAACCGGAAAAAGGAATCTAATCCGATGTTTCGTTACGACAAACACCGTTGATTCACGCTTTGAAAATTGATAACAGTAATGGTTTGTACGTTGGCATATGCTAACAATCATAAAGATGAACAAAAAGTAGATCGCAAACAAAAAGCCGGCGTAGGTCCTGGGCGAAGTCAATGAGAAAGAAATCTGACGACCGCAAGTTTTACGAGTAATGTGATGACAAAATGGCGGTTAAGAGACTCGAAATCTTGATGGATAGGCGCGACGCCACACTCTAGTCTCTATGCCGTCGTCCCATTCAAAAGGACGCCAACGTACCCAGTGTGAATTACATTCCCATTGCGAGGTACCCCTAACTGACATGATGAATTCCGATGCGTTTACTTCTCTAGGCCGCCTAATTTCGTTGTTTGTGCCGCTGCTCAATGAAGTGCTAACTGCTAACGGACAATTCGCGTGCACAGAGTCCAATTGGTTGTAAGCTTCAAAGTCTGTTACGGACTTGTGCACAAAACCAGTCTGATCAGCATTAGCATTCAATATTGTGTATTGTTCTGATCAAATCAAAAGAACTATAGCTGCCCTGACAAGCGACGAATAACCGTTGATCTTAACGGTTTCTGGAGTCAGTTTATGTTTCTCTGTCTTTCAAGGGCGATAGCTCTGATGAGAGAAACCAACAGGTTTGGCGTACTCATTAACAAAATCCACACCATAGCCCAATTAACAACACTAATGTTACGTTTCCATATGAAAGTTTTATCGTTTCCTACTGCGTTTACAATTTCGTTTATTCCTGCGTAACGAATTTCACAGGCCTTACAACATGGCGGTGGTGTGAACGTATCTCGTAGTAACACACAATGTGGTTAGCACGAGGTATGATAAAGGTCAGTTGACTCCTTAAAGCCTATCAATCGTATCAGTGACGTGTAATTGTAGCAGGTCAAAGGTAGAACACTGACAAACATAGGAACTACTACAATTCACCTACATTCGCCAACACTACGCGTTAAAAAAATGCCTCGGCGAAACAATGAACGCTACAGGACAGTCCAAACATACCCATGATTGATCCAATGTGTAGTCGAGATAATTATCTCATGAACTTTGCATATCTCACGCGATTAATGTTACGTAACCGAGCTTCACGAACCGAAACAAGCATATGCTGATTGTTCCACTTTGACCAACTAACATACATATATGCAATACATCGGCTTACCAGAGGTGTTTCCTGTAATAATCCGTCTATGTTCCATTTCAAATTTCAAGTTATGAAAGGAAGTGGGTTTCAAACAGTACTCTTACTGTAAAACATACACGTTCATATTTGGCGCACAATCTGACGAAGCGATTGAAAAGATGAGTTACAAACAACTGCCCAACGAGAAGATGGATCACATGACCCAAACAATTTGAATTAATTATGTTAACCCTATGGCAAGGTAAAAACTCCCGCTTCCACGCAATGAGTAAAAACATACACATAAACGATCGTGAGCAAATGTCGAAAAGATTAAAATCAACAACATAACAAACTTGAACTGGCAACGTGCAACACGTTACACCTCAAAAGCTATGGTAGACACGTGCATCTAATCATTATCGTAGCAGCCATAAGCCTGACCAAAAGGTATAGTGGCTTTGGCTGCCACTCACCTCAACAGTGACGTGGAATATCCTGGAAGAAAACGCTACTAAGAAGTTTTAAAATTACTTAAACAAGACTAAGTGCAAGAACTAGAAATGGTACGGATACAGATACGCCATTGACTGCGACATACCGCCATCTCGGATAGCGTCTCTAACCAGCGGTTTGAGTTATCATGAGGACTCCATCAAGGTAGGCGACATCTACCCACTCTACTCAATGGAGCAGTCAGGGTCTTCATAGTTTGTGACCGCGTTGTTGCTTGACCATCGCGAGGATTTACCCAATTGCTGGTTGTCTCAGTATACAACGCCCGGTGTGGTAAACGGTACGTGAACTAACCATCGCAAGCTATGCAACGTGATTCGTTGGCCAGTTGATCGCGCATCCCGAATGTTCCGGAATACGTGCCGACGAACAGCCACATTGCTCACGTGCACAATTCATTTAATGTGGGCTAACTGGCACAGACAATGATGGTCAAATACTGCAAGCCTGTTGATATCTTCCTTGTGAACAGGCCACGTTTCCGTACCATAAAGCAAAACAGAACGTACACAAGCACTATATACTCTTCCTTTCAGCGACAACCGGACGTCTTTTCGACGCCACAGATGACGCAGTCTGGCAAAGACAACTCGTGCCTTTACTATCCTCGCTGATATCTCATCAGCAATATTACAACCTGACGAGACAGTATTACCCAAGTATAGGAAACTGTCTACAGTCTCAAACGGATTACCTGCAATGAAGAAAGTAAATGTGGAAATGCTCCAGTATTGAAGCAACACTTTGCACTATGAAATTGCAAAGCGCGTTCCATACAAACCAGCTCGGTCGCTCAACCTATCCAGCATGGTCTTCGTGTATTCGGTAGAGGGGCTAAGTAAGACGATGTCATCCGCGTACTCTATATCGGTCAGTCTAACGTCAGGAAGAATCCCAAAACCAAGCCTATTGGAATCCCGAAGCGCACCCTCCAGAACGTCATCCATGACAAAATTGATCACGAAGGGGGAAATCTGACAACCCCTGACGAACAACATTAAAAGATATGAATGCTCGAAACAGTTTTCCATAAACTTTCACTCTGCATGCAATGTGAGCATACAGTGATCTCAAGAGATTCACGTATTTCTCTGGTACTCCCTTGCGAAGGAGACAGCTCCAGAGAACGTTACGAGCAACTGAATCGAAAGCAGCCCTTAGTTTCAAAAAGACCACGACTGTCGGCTGTCTGTAACAGTGCCGATGTTCCAAAATCCATCGTAAGCTAAAAATATGATCAATACACCCCCGACCGAATCGGAATCCTGTCTGTTCTTCGCGTATCTGGCTTTCTCTGGGATTAGTGAGCCGACTTAAGATAAGGCCAGTGAGTAAATTGGACGCAATTGACACCAAACTGATGCCTCTGTGGTTGTCACATAGACTTCGGGCCCCCTAGTTGAAAACGGGAATGACTGCTGATAGGCACCAATCAAGAGGCACCTTTTCAGTCTCCCAAACCAAATGCAGGAGTTTTGTCGGT
>LUCH01000001.1:688398-712903 GCA_013368495.1 Paragonimus heterotremus | reverse complement strand
GTTCACGAATTCGTCTTGGCAAGTGTTCTTTCTACTCTCCTCACTCGAATGCTAGTTGATAAATGATAATGATAAATGATGATAAATGATAAATGATATAACAAAACGGACACACATACCAGCATGATCCGCGTCCAGGCCGTTACTCTAAAAAGCACGCCAGTTGTTATCAGAATGGCACCGGCTGTAACTGACTGCTATGTGATCTAACTGTATCTGCGGATGAGAAGCACATGGCGGTCTCCACGTAACAACCTCCCTTCCTGTGTTGAAATGCGATGCTCGGATTATAGAGGCTGTGGGGTTGTGCACAGCTGCAGCAATCAACCGCCATTTCCAGTGCTTTGTGTCTAGATCCCATACTCATCCCTTCTGGTCGCTTTTCCTCTAGAGAAAGGCCACCAAGCTGGTGATGCCAGAGTGTTTAGTCTGCTTCAGCAGGTCAACGAGAGTGTCGTAGTACGCATCTTCGGTAGCATCTGAACAGCCATCCGTTGGGGCGTACGTTGATGTAATGAATATACATCATCATCATAGACAACAATACATCAGTGGATTCTCATTGATGCTTAACTGCCACACACCCACGAAGGGAAGAGAAAAGAAAATCCCACGTGAGTGGAGAGTGAAAAAAGAAGGGGAAGGGAATGGACCTAACTACTAAAAATAGCTACGTCTATACTCAAACACACATCAAGGCGCCTACACCTTGCAAATAAAAAACCGAGCTGTAAGTGAAAGTAACGACACCTTTTTGATTTGCGTTGACAGATTAACCATTGTGTTGCATCTGACAGCGCATAAGGGACTGTTCACTGAGGCCCAATGGAATAAACATTGCTCCACTCTGGAACTCGGTACGATTCGCCTACCGGCTTGACCACGAAATTCATCTTCGGTGTCACCAGAAAACCTGAGAGAGACGCGTTTCGATCGACAGCTATCTAATGGTGTGCTCAAATGACTAAAACGGTGCTAGAGTTCTAGACTCGTGTCTCTGACGCACGGTACACATCAAGCTCCAGATCTCAAAGATTACTTGCCAGAGCTGCTTGCCGACCAACTTGACGGAGAGTTCGGACATTAAAATCGCCAATGTTTATCAGTGGTCTCGGCTTTAAATAACAACTGTCATCCAAGGGCTCAGGGAGAGTGGGAGACTTGGGACGTAAAGTTGAAAGGAAATGTGGCAATGGATGAATAATGTCGTTATTGGGATAAGGACAACTTCTGATACTTCCCGGTCGTTTGTGCCGCTAAATGGGATTGATTTGAGGGACCGCATCCCGACTTTCTGACCCAAAAGTGTGACCAGCGAGATAACGGGATACAGGATTTTCTTGGTGGACCCTGTCTGAAGCCATTCATCGAGGAGTCTGACCCATTTGGCAGTGAGCGGCTTGCCTGACCACGGGGCGCATTGATTAAGATAATAATGTGTGATTCTGAGCACTGCTGCGCACAGTTGATGTATTCGATGCTACAGCTGTTTATCACAGGCAATGCGCTTAAGATTATGGACATTTTCACACATTTAGACAGCACTATCTCGTCAGGATAGCAAATGCAAGAGTTAATTTTGCCAGCTTGTCATCTGTGACGTCCGATTGTCGGTGAGAGGAAGGGTATACAATGCTTGTGTGCTTTCTATTTTGCTGTATGATTCGGAAACATGGCCTGTTCGCATTGATAAGACTAACAGACTCGTTGTGTTTGACCATCACTGTCTCCACCAGTTAGCCCACACCAAGTGGACTGATCGCGTGAGCGACATGGTTGTTCGTCGACATGTATTCCGGGATGCGCGGTCAATTGATCAGATAATCACGTTGCACAGCTGACCGTGGATAGGTCATTACATATGCCAGCTGAACGCTTACCGTACCGGGCATTGCATATCGAGACCACCAACATTTGGGTAAAATGAGATACGAAAACCTCGACTGTTCCATTCCGCTAAGTAGGTGGGTGTTGCTTGCCTGACTTGAGTCTTCGTGTTCAGTCAAATCGGTGATTGGAGACCCAGTCCGAGATAACATTGTATCGTGGTCAGTGGTGTGCCCGCATCTATACTATTTCGAGTTTTTCTACTTAGTTTTTCATTAATTTTTTAGATCCCCTCATTGACGTTTCCTTCTAGGATATTCCACGTCATTGAGGTCACACTACCCTCTGACCAGTCTCAGTGCCGACGATGATGATAATGATGATGATGTTAACTGTCTCTGTAGCCGTTTGTGTGTTTGAAAAACTGCGCTGAGCTGGGAACCAACATGCATCGATGAATGCAAGCGGGCACACTAACAATACGATAGTTCTCTGAGGGAGTGCACTATCATGGTAATTTATTCACCGAGCGGTGGATACTAAAAAACTAAATTTATGAACGACACAGTTTTACAAATTACCAGAAGACTGATTGAAAACATAATTTTCCCATACGCTCTGAAGGACGTCGTGCTGCGTTTCCAGATTTTCCGCGCCAGTTGGACACTGACGCTCGGGATGCGCGATCAATTGGTCAACAACTCACAGTGCACAGCTCACGATGGTTAGGTCACGTACTCTGCATGCCAGCTGAGCGTTTGCCGTACATGGTATTATATACTGAGACCACCAACAATGAAACCACATAGTGATCAGGCAACAACGTGGTCACGAAATATGAAGACCCTGACTGCTCCGTTAAGCAAAGTGGGTAGGTGTCGTTTGTCTGGATGGGGTCCTCATGAACACTCCAATCGCTGGTTAGAGACGCTATCCGAGATGACGGTGTGTCGCAGTCAATGGCATACTTGTACCCATACTATTTCTAGTTCTCCCGCTTAGTCTTCTTTTAATAATCTTCCAACTTCTCAGTAGCGTTTTATCCAGGATATTCCACGTCATTGTTGAGGTGAGCGGGGACCCGAGCCACAGTATCTTTTGGTCAGGCTCATGGTTGCTATGATGATGATGGAATTGTTTTCGGACTCTCGGACACAACGGGACTGTTGCACCAGATGATCTCATACGGGCAATTTTTAAAGAGGGTGGGGAGGCGCTTTTAAATGTCTCGACTCAGTTGTTTCCACTTGTGTGACCGACGAAAAACATCCATCTGTATTAGAGTCACTCACTAATACTTCCCATATTCAAGAAAAGCGTCCTAAGTTGTTGTGAAAACCATAACGGAAGTAGATTGACCTCCATCCTTACTAGGGTTCTAGCTACCATTGTACTTCGTCGACTGACTACAGCTCGAGAGGCAGATATTAAAGAAGAACAGGCAAGGCTTCATCATGGGCTGAGATAAAGTTTTCATTTTGCCAAATTCTGGAACAGCGCCATATTTGTCGCTTGCCTATGGTTGCCCTGCTTTCCGACCTTAAAGATGTGTTCGATCCGATGGATCGATCAGCACTTTTAGAGTCTCCTAAATACAAAGGTGTACTGACCAAGTATGTGGACATACTTTTCCCGCTTTATTCCCACACTTCATTTCAGGTTAGGATTTCCGAAGACCTGTCCGAAAATTTCAACACCAAGAGTGGTGTACATCAAGGCTACCCATTTTTATCGTTTTTGGCTAATTTTGTCATTGACAAAGTAATCGAGGACTCTGAGGCACTCACAAGATGCTGACGTTTACCTACTACCTGTCGAAAGACTTAATGATCGGGAATATGCTGACGACAAGGTGTTGTTTGACAACTGATATGCAGCACAGACAGTACTGGGGTTAGGGCGGTATTCGTTACAGTAGGACACGTCTAACGACACAGCGGCATCTCTCTGAGAATTAAAGGTCGCGTATATCAGGTGACAGTGATAACTGTATTATTTCACGGCGGCGAAAATTAAACGCTCAGGGTTGGAGAACGGTCTTCAGACATTTGACCACAGATGTCTACGTTCGATTGCTCGCATCAAGTGACACCAAAGTGTAAGCAACGAGAAGGTTAAGAACGGGGTATTTGATAGTGAGTGTTAGGTGAGTTCTTTTATTCAATCTTTACGTTTACACAGACTTAGATGGTTGGACCATGTACAAAGGATGCCGAGTAGTTTGCCACGCCGAATAATCTTGCCGATACTACAGCCGACCGGCGTAAGGTGTAAGGTGGACAGATGACGACGTGGTGTAGAGAAATGAAATCGTTCACGAAGGAGTTGGCCCATCATCATCATCATCATCATCATCATAGACAGCAATACATCAGTGGTTCACAGTGATGCTTGACTGCCACACAACCACGAAAGAGTTGGCTACTGTAGGTCGGATTCTTCTCCTAGACTGGGAACCTCGCAACCCGCAGTCGATGTCTGGAGATGCTAAATGAGATGGCAGCTCAATGGGCTCAGTGGCATGAATGTTTTCATTGTTTGGTCGGGTTATCTGTGAAGTAATTACGCGAGACAGTAAAAACTGTAAGGACGTTGTTTTGCTGAAGACAATGTGTCATCATCATCAGCATCATCACAACAGTCATGAGCCTGACCAATAAGGTACTGTGGCTCTGGCCACCGCTCACCTCAACACTGACGTGGAATATCCTGGATGAAAACGTTTCTGTGAAGGTTGAAAATTATTAGAAGGAGACAAGGTGTAGGTGCCTTGACGTTAAATACAGACGTAGTTGCTTTTGTAGTTAGGTCCCTTTCTCTCCCCCTCATTTTCCTCTCTTTCTGTACACGGTCTGCTTTTTCCCCTCTTTGTTGTGTTGTAATTAAGCGTCAGTATAAACCACTAATGTATTACCGTCTATGTATTGATAAATGGTATGCAGCTGTTTCGTTCGTTGGGACATTCCAGCCAAAAAACATTCTTAATTTATAGAACCCAAAAGATGAATCTCGTCACGTGGGTTAGTATGTCAAACAGGGAAAGTAAACGAACAGAACGGGTTGTGGTAGTTGATGAAGACATCTGCACATTGGTACCCAAGTGGAAAATGCGAATCTTTCTCAGTGATTACATAAATGTGTTGCAAGTTGCGGGGAATGGGACCCTTATAGGAAATACTGAATCTCTGAAGTGGGTGTGTAGTTTTGATATGGCTGTTGTTTGATGAATTGAATAACATCCGTTTGAGTTCGACATAGACACGACGTTGTTGTTAAACGTAACGTCAACCTCATTCTGAAAACACGAATTCGTTTTTCCCGATCAGGTAAGTAGTTCGGTAAACATAGGCACGTAGAAGCAATGTTTTTGACTAAGATCGATCATGACATCGATCCTTCGCCTTCCAATCAACTGGACTGCTGTTATTCAGTTCAGGCACCCTACATTTCATCCCACAACTACTGACTGTTCGTCAAATGTGTGTCACTGGGACCTCACTGATAATCTTCCGAAACAACCTGCTTCACGTTCACGGCACCTGACGACCAGGTTTCTGCTAGCGGGACTCAGGATATTTCGATAACGACGTTCACCTACATGGTTGCTGTTTTGAATTCAGTTACTTCGACTATGCCTGTTTAGATTTGGGCAACATGTTGGTATCCATTTCCCACATGACTTTGTATGTCATGCCGCTGAAGACTGCGTTGGAAAATCTAGATGCTTTCTTTGTCCCCTGTGCTTGGTAGAAAAACGCTGAGCTTATTGATTTTGTACACGTCTACCTGCAACGTTGGATGCGATTAAACTTCTATATACTTGCACACAAATGTGGTTTTGTAACATTTTTTTCTGATTAAAGCTTGATGAACGGCGAATGAACATTACTGAAGAAAACATTTTACATACGAATGGCATGCTTTCGAGCACAAGTTCTTCAGATGCCCCTGGTAACCGGCTTTCTGGAAGTGCCGGAACTTTTGATGGGTTCGAAAAAAGGTAATCATTTTTTCAAACATTCTCATAAAATCAGCTTCTCGCGAGTTTCCAGACTACGAGACATGTTTCAAACGGGTATCATCCGCCCAATAGAAGAAATTGATAATGATCCGCCGTTCCAGGAGCCTTCTGTTGTCAACTGGTCTGGAGATCATGCCAGATTTTTAAGGTAACCATAATTCTGTGCAATTCGACCAACAGAGTTGTGTGTGTAACTAGTTAGCCCAATGCATATGACGCTGTCTGCTAGCCTTACTATTGTAAGTCTGAGTTTCAGTATTCTTAGCATACAGCCCTCCACATATGAACATCCTGTCATACTGAATTCCACCAAAAGCATCATACGGTCTGTCGAATAAATCTCTAAATTTAGCACGTTTCATCTTTGATTCACTTGGGCTAAGTCCAGTGAAATTGGTTCATATTTTTCGGTTTGAAAGGAACTCAATTGCGAAACGTTTGGGATCCAGCCAGATTTGAACCAATGTCAGAAACCGCATGTCCATGTGTGGCATATGTCCTACTATCTGATTTGCAAAACCGCGTCAAAATCTTCGATGGCTCACGTTTGAATTTTATTTGTGTTCAACGCAGTCTCATATATGCAGGCAACCTTGTTACTAATGTTTTATTTCCTGTTCATTTTCTGGACATTTTTTAAAACTTAAATTAGGGTATTCTGATGCCAGCTTGGCTGTGCGATTTTAATTTGGCTGTTTTGTTTGGTTTTTCGTGTTCCTCATTGCAAGGTCGTTTTGCTTCAATTACGGGACATTCTCATTTTAAAAATTATCCATCACATGAAGCAAGGGGAAGGAAATGTTACAGATTTGTTTTGTTGCCGTAAACAGATGGGAAGACGAAGGAAAGGGAGATGAAGGAGCGCTTCGTCCACTAAGATTACAGGAGAAAATACGGATGACTGGATCTTGTGAGATCCCGGGTATTGACTGGATAGCCAAAGTTGCACGGCGTTATCTCATACGAATTGATGTCTGAAGGGTAGAAGTCAGTGATGTTGAAAAAAAATTCAACAGAGACAGTGGACAGCTTAAAAGTGACTCAGAAACCAGGAAGACTACAAACAAGATGAAAATGTGAACGACTCTACCACAATCGCTGCATTGCGTTTACTGGGGTGGGACATTTTACACGTCTTTGTTCTAGCAAATGTTTTTTTTCTTGCTTCTCCGTGCTACTGGACATTTACAGAATTGTTTCACGGGTAAAAGTGCTGATGGAGGGAGTGTAGGATTTCACAGCAGTAGATACGGGCGCCGAAGCGTCAACTGTAGACGGAGTAATCCTACTGACTGTTTAGCTAGGTGGTTAGAATGTAATGGCGGTCGGAAACAGTGTTGTAAGTTCTGCGAACCCAAGATGTTGATATTCAGATAGGTGGCATCAGGCTACGTCATGCTGTTAGTGATCGGCAACAAGGAAATAACGGCAGTAGGTACTGATCTACCGCTTCTTCTGAAAACAAGTGTAGACCTAAAAAAGAGCGGACTGCGTGTTAGTGATGCTGCTGTGGCATTGTGCCACAAAGGGACGAAGGAGTGATGTCGGGTGAGTAGGGTTACTGTCAAATCCCCACCAGGGTGTTCTTTTTCAAGCTATGTATTGTGTTCATAAAGTCGCCCTGTTCACTCATGTGGATGCTGAGTACGGATTTTGTAAGTTGATCGAAAATTCGACAAACCTACAACCACACATAGAGTACAAACCAAGGTGCCGGAGAATTCCATTTAAGTTGATCCTAGAAGTAAAAAAACAGTTAAAGAAAGCGCAGAAGAATGTACAATTCAACAGACAGGCAGTCCATTTTCGTCACCTGTTATCATCATCATCATCATCACTACGACCTTGAGTCTGACCAGAGGTATTGTGGTTCGGGCCGTCACTCACCTCAACAATGACGTGAGATATCCTACAAGAAAAAGTTACTGAAAAGATTAGTCAGTAAAAGGAGCTTAAGCGGAAGAACTAGAAATGATGTGGATGTTGGTACGTCACTGACCAGAACACAATACCATCTCGGGCTGTGTCTGCAACCACCGATTTGACTGAGCACGAGGACCCAAGTCAGGCAAGCAACACCCACCCACTTGGCTCAGTGGAACAGTCGGGATTTTCGTGTCTCGTAATCGCGTTGTTGCTTGACTATCACGCTGTTTTATCCAACTGTTGTTGGACTCGGTATATAATGTCCGGTACGGCAAACGTTCAGGCCGCATGCGGAGTACGTAACCCATCCATGGCAAGCTGTACAACGTGATTATTTAATCAATTGATCGCGCATTCCAAGCATTTCACACTTTGAAAGTACGAAGCACAAGCCATACAACCAGCCCGATCTTTCATCTAATTCAATATGGTCTGCATATCTTCAACAGAGAGGCTACGTGAAACGATGTCATCTGCCTACTCTAGATCAATCAACCTAGCGCCAGGAAGAAACTGAACACCAAGTTCACTGGATTCCTCAAATGCGCCTTTCGGAATATCGTCCCTCACATAGTTGAACACATTGCAGAGGTCAGACATCCCTGAAGAACACCACTAGAAGAGATGAACTCCTAAGACAGTTATCCATAAACCCTCACCTTGATTGCAGAGTGGGCATACAATGCTCTGAACAGATTCACATACTTCCCTGGAACTCCGTTGCGAAGAAGGCAGTTCCAGAGAACGCTACGGGCAATCGAATTGAAAGTAGCCTTTAGGTCTAAACTGACCACGACCCTCGGTTGCTTATAAGAGTGTTGATGGTGCAAGATCCGTCGCAAGTTAAAAATGTGTTCAACACCCCCAACTGGACCAAACTCCTGGATGTTATTCACGTATCTGACTTTCTGTGGGCTTATTGAGCCGACCCAAAGTGAGGTCAGTGAGTAACTTGGACACAACAGACATCCGACTGATATCTCTGTGGTTGTCACACAGACTTCGGGCCCCATTTTTAAAAACGAGAATTACTGTTTATAAGCACTATTCACGAGGTACCTGTTCAGCTTCCAAAACAGTCTGAAGCAGTTTTGTCATTTCTGGTATCAACCTCTCCTCACCATCCTTGGAAAGAGGATGAGAGGAGATCTGATCCAGAAGCCTTGTTACGTTTCAATAACTTAAGTTTCAAGGCTACGTTTGCTTCTGACGGAGGACTATTTGGAACGCAATAACTTACCATTCAGGTCCCTTTATCTGCATGGTACGGTTGATGTCAATTGAACCGTTCTTCAATGTGTTCAGCCCACCTGTGATGTCGGGTGTGACTGGTTGGTGATAAATGAACCAACCTTTTCATATATTGTCTCGCTTACACCGACCAGACGGTCAACACAACCACAGGTCAGAGGAAATTAGTTTCCTTCTATTCTCTTAAAAGGGTTCTTTCTATCTTTCTCGATTATTCGACCAAGTGTTGCTCACAGTCTTTGCACAGGTTTTGGGTCAACCTACATTTAAGTTGTCGATGGTCGTCGTTATATTCAGCATCAGGTGGAATCGAGCGACGTTTGTTGATGATGTTTATCGACATGATGGAGTTCCGGCTGTGTCACAACCCCACAGTTCCTTCGGAACCTACCTTTTAACAGCATACTTTCATAGCTGCTGCGATTAGTTTCCATTGTTCGTTAGTTTCTTTTACCTGATTCGAACTTGACAATTTGTTCACGAATTCGTCTTGGCAAGTGTTCTTTCTACTCTCCTCACTCGAATGCTAGTTGACTATCTTATATTTACAAGCGTATGACTTTTGGATAAATGATATAACAAAACGGACACACATACCAGCATGATTCGAGTCCAGGGGGTTACTCTAAAATGCACGGCAGTCCTCGTCCCCGATACTGTTGATTAAATAATTGAATGGAACCAAATGGTTTTTGTTAACTACGGATGTCTGACGAGTGAAAATCAGAGCTGTTCTGCGTTTGCCGCCAGTGGAGGAGATTTTAGAACGTGTATATGAAGCCAGAGTATTGTTTCATATTGACCTGCTCAGCGTTTATTCACACTACCAATAGTATATATGGACAAAGCGAGAACGAATAGACAATAGTACGAATTTTTCAGGATTCCGTCCGGTCTTTGCTGCTTTCTGGTCATTTTCAAACACCTAATAATTCTGGGATATTTAGAAGGAGTGACTGTTTATGGGGATGGCTTCACTATGTTTTCTAGCACAGTGTCGTAACATACAGCGAGGTTGTTGGCAGTGATGCAACAAATCTATGCAGCTGGCCTATCGTCAAACAGTAGGGAATGCCTAGTCGGTCACAGTACAGTCATCTGCCTGGGACTCAGTTAGTAACGGAAATATTCAACCACTGCCTGAGAACTTGACAGCTATCAACACCAAACTCAAAGCGAGGATTGAGATTCGTTTTTCTCGTGGTTGGCTATGATTCAGAATTTACGTCGTTGTTTCCTCAAGACGCATACTCACTCTTCCAGTTTTTGGGAAAGGAAAGCAAATTTGTTTATGCTAATGACTTGCAGATTTCGTTCAAACAACTCAAGCGGGTAGCCGCCATCAGTCGACAATGCTTTGTGATCCTCAAACCAAACGAATCCTATACAATGTCGCAAGTGATTTCGGACTCAGGGCAGTTCTTTCACAAACATCAAGAACAATTGAATACTGACTGATGTGTTGAGGAAGTATTCCACCCCGGAGAAGAATGCTTGACCACCTGCTGGACGCTAGAAAAATGGAAGGTCCATCTGATGGCAAACATTTTTCATGTTGAGACGGATCACAAACCCCTTATCGAACTGAAGACTACGAAGGATTCGCGTGGACAACCGGCTGACTAAGAACTTCGATTACAGTAGTTCCGTTTTACTGTCGGACATATCAGTGACAGTACTAACGAGATGTCCGACGCAGTGTCGCGACTAATACCAGAACATGGGCTGACGACTAAAGCTATAGCCGTGAACGGATTGCTGATTGCTGATAAAAAGATCTCGGTCAGTCAATGGCAAGTACTCGGAGTATGTGTGCATTTAGTGACAGGATCCAAACGTAAGGAACCGTCTTTGGAGCTGAAGAAACTGTTACATTTGAAGAGAACGGTCAAGTGGTCTTCGAGATGGAGGCGCAGAACGTTTATTCTGATGGAACAGAAGAAACGCGTAGTTCGACTGACACATGCTGGTGTTCACATGGAGAGAGAGCGCGTGTTCGGTTTACTACGACGAAGTGTAATTTGACCCACTACACTGAAAGATGTGAATAATTTTTATTCACTTGCGCCTCGGAGTCGCAAAGCAACGTTAACATTACCAATACCGTCCGCTGCAACCCAACAAGCAGTGCACACATGAGACGTATACATTTTTGGCACAATTCCACCCAGTTCAAGAGGAAATCGCTGTTTGGTTGTAATGAATGATCATTTTCTACGATGGATGAAAGTCATTCCTACGGCAGATCAAACGGACTGATTGGTTCTACAAGTTTCTATAAACAACGTCCTGACTCATTTTGGAGTAACGCATAGAGTCATCACATGACGTGTTTTGAGGAGCGGCAATCCCGTGATGGAATTCGACGCTTACGAACATTCTCTGCTTTTCACAAACGAATGGGTTGATAGGTCAGTTCGGTCACATGTTGACGGAATGTGTAAACGGTAAAGGCAATAACTGGGAAGAACAACTATTAGAGGTAATGTTTAAATGCTACGCGACGAAGCGGACAACAATGTAGAGTTCGTAATTCAAGCTTCCAGACGACCGAAATCGTTCCAGCGGGCTAAAACAGGCAAAAATCTATGCTAGAAACGTGCAGATCCAGACAGGGGTGCACAAGTCGTTTAATTGAAAACATTGCTACATTATGGACTGGGATTCCGGTCCAAATAACGCACGCATATGAGCTTAGTAAAAACATGAGAATTAGACGATGAAGTTCTTGCTTTATTAAACGACTTTTCATTAAACTACGTTCATAATATTAAGGATTGCTGTTATATTGTTTAGTACATTATCGGTGGCACCACTCAAAATAATTAACGCAGTTCACGGAACAAAGTGCAAAGTCACAGGCTGCTTATGACTCCTGAAATCGATATTGAACTTATACGTATCTCCAGCTATTATTTGTTACTGATCAATAATTTATGTGATTGTATGTTCTGTCCCGTTTTTTATATTCAATATGCAATCGTTTATCATTCTTGTTTACAAAGACCCTTGACCTTGTCATTTTGTACACACAACGTACCATCATTTACAGACCGATCCTATTTATGCTGTTTGCGTTTTATGCTTTCCTCTATCATGGATCATCACACTCACACACTCTTGCCTTCTGCTTTTTTTCCCACGCAGATCATTTCCCGGTTCTCCCCCACTTTCCGCACTCCGTGCTCATCGAAACACGGGTGCTATACGTGGACAGTCTACCGCGTTCAAAAGGTAATTATGCGAAATGGCACCATCTTTTCACCGTATATTGTTGCGGACAAGTTTGTTTGACAATTGCGTAGTCGCCAATTTTTATCTGTTGTGGCGTTAGAAATATGATCAATGTCCATATAAGGATCAGCTTTATAATACCTGTGGGCTATTCATTTTGTACTTTGGCGCGATAACCTGGCTGACCAATTTGGTAAATACATATGCGTCAAATGGATATTTCAGAAACTTGTTGTTTCGTGACTAATAACTATCTTATAGGTCGGTGGGAGCACGAACGTGTGTATTATTTGTCATCAGTCTAAGGTTATCCTTCACATTCGCTTGCCACTGCCTAGTCATCACTTGCGGTAGAACAAAAGATCGCCATGTTCCGTATATCACTCACGGCTTCTACAACGCTGTGCGCTTATTGTTATCTTTCACACTGCTACCTCTAAATTGCTATTGCTATCTTACTAATGTGTATTTATAAAAAAAAACAGAAAGGGTAATCCCAATTGGAAGACAGAACAGGCGGTGTTCTGCATTGAACTTCCCGACACATCTGTTCATCATTTTAATGTTCAGAGTTAAATCGTTTGCCACCTGTGCCATCATCTTACTGGAGGACTGAGTTTAATGTCGCTAACTGTCGATCACCTTAACATTGTACAATATTCTCATCAACCTCATTGACTTAAACATACAGCGCATTTCTCGAATGCTCGTCTGCTTTTTCTGCTTGCACTTATTAAGTTCAACGTGTGATATATCAAGGGTGAACTGTGATAGATTGCACAGATTAACAGCATGTAGCCGTAACTGTTTGTGATTTGCGGTATATGAAACTTTTGACGTTTCTGTACATTCTTACGATGCTCCTCATTCCTCTGTTTTCCCCGTTTTTGTGATCCTATGAACTGTCATCGTTTTTACAGTACCACAGATTGACTGTTAGACTAAAATCGAGATAATCATGTGCACTCCGCTGTTGATAAATAAATATATTAAACCGGAAGTATGAAGCTGGACAGTTGATAAACACTGTGTTCTCATTGTAGACCGTTATAACCTCGATGTTCGACACAGTCATGCTGCATTCAAGTACCTAACTGTATACACATTCATTACCAATACCAGATACAGACCAACATGAGCTACCTACCATCCCGGTACATTGACAGCATATGACGACGGTGCACTGTCAGTTTAATTTTGGTTGTTTAACAGAATTGGTGTCACTAGTCAATGTTGACGATCGATGCCGAATCTCTTTCTCTTTTTACCAGTTGACTTTCATCACAGCGGGGTGCGATTTATTGATGTTCATATGGTACCGGTTTCATCTATCTATTCACAATAGCTATAAGGGTGGCTAGCTCGTACTGTGTCTTGAGCCTTGGTTTTGTTTGTTGAAATCAGACAGACAATTCGCGAGACTGAAGAGGTACTTCGTAATTGGTGCTTATCAATAGTAATTCCCATTTTCAAAAAGGGGACACGAAGTCTATGTGACAACTAAAGAGGCATCAGTTTGGTGTCAGTTGCGTCCAAGTTACTCACTGGCCTCATTCTACGTCGACACACTAAGCCCAGAGAAAGTCAGATACTTGAAGAACAGGCAGGATTCCGATCCGGTCGAGGGTGCGTTAGTCACATTTTTACATTACGACGGATTTGGGAACATCGGCACTCTTACAGACAGCTGACAATCGTGGTCTTTTTGGATCTAAAGGCTGCTTTCGATTCAGTTGTTCGTAACACTTTCTGGAGATGCCTTTTCCTCATTCGTGAATCTGTTGAGGTCACTGTGTGCCCACTCTGCAAGCAGGGTGAGAGTTTATAGACAACTGTCTCGGACGTTCGTCGCTTCTAGTGGTGTTTGTCGGGGGTGTCCGATTTCTCCCTTCCTGATCAATTTTGTCATAGACGACATTCTGGAGAGTGGCTTTTGCGAATCCAGTGAACTTGGAGTTGAGCTTCTTCCTGGCGCTAGATTGACCGATCTGGAGTACGCGGACGATATTGTCTTACTTAGCCCCTCTGCCGAAGACATTCACACCATGCTAAACAAGGTGAGTGACCGGGCTGGTTTGTATGGAATGCGCTTCGCACCTTCAAAGTGCAAAATGATGCTTCAAGACTGGGGCATTTCCACTCCTACTATCTTCATTACAGGTAATCCGCTTGAGACCGTGGACAGTTTCACATACTTGGGTAGTACAACCTCGTCAGCTTGTAATATTGCTGATGAGATATCAGCGAGGACAGCGAAGACACGTATTGCATTTTCCAAACTGTGTCACCTTTGTCGTCGAAAAGAGGTTATGTTACCGCTTAAAGGAAGAGTATATAATACATGTGTACGTTCCATTTTGCTTTATGGATCGAAAACGTGGCCTGTTCGCAAGGAAGATATCAACATGCTTGCGGTGTTCGATCATCGTTGTCTTCGCCAAATAGTCCACATTAAGTGGACTGATCGCGTGAGCAATGCGGCAGTTCGCTGACGCGTATTCCGGAATGCTCGGAATGCGCGATCAATTGGTCAACTACTCACGGTGCGCAGCTCACGATGGTTAGGTCACGTACTCTGCATGCCAGCTGATCGTTTACCGTACAGGGTATTATATACTGAGACCACCAACAGTTGGGTGAAACCACGTGGTGGTCAAGCAACAATGTGGTTACGAAATATGAAGACCCTGACTGTTCCATTAAGCAAAGTGGGTAGTTGTCGTTTGTCTGGATGGGGTCCTGATGAACACTTCAACCGCTGGTTAGAGACGCTATCCGAGATGGCGGTATGTCACAATCAGTGGCATACTTGTATCTATACCATTTCTAGTTCTTCCGCTTAGTCTTCTTTTAATAATTTCCAGTAGCGTTTTCTTCCAGGATATACCACGTCATTGTTGAGGTGAGCGGCGACCCGAGCCACAATACCTTTTGGTCAGATTCATGGTTGCTATGATGGTGATGATGATGATGATGATGATGATGATGGGAATATCACGGAAGAGAGAATCACCAAAATGGACGAAAATGGGTAGAACCAGATTAAGGGGAAGAGCTAGAAATAGTACGAATACAGACACGCCACTGACCACGGCACGTTGTCATATCGGATACCGATTCTAACCGTTGACGTAACTGATCACGAGAACCCCAACTGAACAGGTCACACTTGCTCACTTTACTGAACAGACTAGCCATAGTCTTCGTTTCATGATCATGTCGTTGTTTGACCACCCCACGGCCTTACCCAACTGTTGGTGATCCCCGTCAATTCAGGTCGGTAGAAAACGCACCCATATGGCGTGCAAAGTATGTGAACAAACCATCCCAAACTATGCAGTCTAGTCATCTGACCGATTGATCACGTTTCCCGAACTTCCCGAGGTGCGCGTTTACAATCGACTGCGTTGCTCACGCGATCAACCGTCTTGATGTGGGCAGATTGTTGCGGATAACGATAATCAAACACAACAACTATGTAGGTATTTCTTTTTCGAGAGTAGGTTATGCTGCCACACCGTAGAGCAAAACAGAACACGAGTATGACAACATTTTCTTGTCGACGGTAACCGGGCGTTTTTTGACGCCGCATGGGGCACAAGTTGCCAAAGACAACGTGTATCTTTTCCGTCCTCGTCGATATCCCACCAGCAATGTAGTGGTATCGAGATGTGTGAAACGGTCCACATAAATGGTGCGAGACGCATTCTATACAAGCCATTCCCGTCCTTCACTTTGTTCGACACCATTTACATGCCTTCTGCAGGGTGGCCAAACAGAACCGTGTCATCCATATACTTCTCGTTGGTTAAATCAGTGCCATAAAAATCTCACCACCAAGTTCACCGAATTTCTGAAATGCATCTTCTAGAAAGTCAGAATTAATGGGGAAGGCGCACACCACTGAAGTTCACAAACATCCGAAACAATTGTCTGTAAATTATGACGTTGTTCGCAGTGTGGGCATACAATAGTCTTGACGGATTCACGCATCTCTGTGAAATGACTTTGCGAAAGGGGCAGTTTCAGAGGACTCCACGTGCAACCGAATTCATGACAATCATTAAGTTTACAGTGACCACGATCGTTGGCAACCTACGAGTATGTCGATACTCGAAGTCCTTTCATGGGGTAAAACTATGGATTACATTCTCATCATCATCGTTATCCTCCTCCTCATCATAGACATCAACATATCAGTGGTTCTTACTGATGCTTAACTATCACACAACCATGAGAAAAAAAGAATCCTGTACGGAAAGCGGAAGGAAAAAAAGAAGAGAGAGAAAAGGATCTAACTATTAAAAATAGTCACGTCTATGTTCAAACATTCAATATCAAGTTGCCTACACCTTGCCTTGTTTCATGCGACTTGACCACCCCAATTGATTGTGTCCCTTCAAGACGGGAAAGTTTGTGGAAAAATATAACAAATACTTCATTTGATTTACAACGGTTCAGAACTTACTTTTATGTTGATTTTCAGAGAATAGTTAACCGATGATTCGTTTTTCCACCATCCAGTTGTTTCTCCATCTTATCCGGCTGAATTGCAGACAGAGTGTTGGTTTAACGATGTTTAATCCGAAAAATGTAAATGTAAATTCCAGGTTCGCAAACACTCAACATGTTGTTGGTGCATTTACACTTTTGGTCCTCGCAACTGCGCTGGAAGCTAAGATACTTGTTAAGCTCAGCATCATAACGAAATCAAATGTACAACGTCAGAATGCACATGAGGAAACAACTGTTGTATATCAAGCTTCTTGGTTCATTAAAGTTTCTAATTACTTCATTATTTTGGTAATCTTGTTGGTTTAGTACAAAGCACATAACGAAGCGTATAACGTTGAGACTTTCCAATTCTGGTGTTGTGACAGGAGTCAGGAAAGACATACTGTCAAGGGATGTACATGGTGGATAATCAACCTAACATATATCCACCGTTAGTCATCAGGCTTCACCGGATGAAACAGAAACATCATATAAACAATGCCTGCAATCAAGCTCGGCGACGCTGTCACCAAACGAATTCTCCAAGACGACATAACAAAACCCTCAGTCTTGAATGTTTATCAAACCAGGTAGTGAAAAAGGTAACCTCAGTCATTTGAATAGAAGCAATCAAACTAACCTGTTTGATCGATAGGACAGAACGGAAGTTTGAAAAACATCAAACGACTAAACATCAAAAGCAGAGTACCCAAAGGCAGAAAAGAAAGCCTGTGGACATAAGACACAGTATCAGGCGAGTATATGAATGGATGATCTGGTATGGGAAAACTAACCAATCGGTAATGGATACACATACACATACTTTACTGTACTGTCACTTTCTCTACACATACTTACGAATGTGTACACTGAAGGGCTCGACGAAGTTGGAATTAACTTCAATGGCTAGAAACACACCAACTAACACATCCTGTCGTAGGTATTCATGCCCAAATCTACTGATCTTCCCACAGTGAAAAGGACCAATCACAACACATTTTTGTAATTGTGCACCTGGATTTGGTTGGTCACGTACTTTCTGATGTTCGAGTTAGAAACGTTTGACTAGTACAGATAGTTTTGCCGTCGAAGAAAAAATCCAAAGATCCAGAGTCCTCCAATAAAGTCGCGGAAAATAAATACAAGGACAGAGTAAAGCGAGATGTGTGACACGATGAAGAAATAATATCTCAAGCACGCATAAAGGGTCAACTAAGTATATCCAAAAGTCATTCGCGTCCCTTGTGTTCCCATCTGGATATTGAATTTTAGGGCTCTATTTTTGGTACTGTTTCTAGTGTTTAGGTGTCTAGCTGGTTGAACTTACTTTGGCACATCGTTAAGTGGTCTAAGATTCAGGAGTGAGGAGACGTTATGACCTCTTGAATAGAAAAGTTCCGTATACTAGCTACCACTCATGACATTACTGCTCTTGATCTGCAATTTGTCGCTTATTGACTGTTGATGATAATAACACGGCCGTATGAGCAGCACATATACATACTCATAGAAACAATTCGAGAGCACACAAACATATACATGTCGGCAACATGCATACACATACATACACACGGAGAGTTGAGTGTGCCGAAATGTGCATGTCATCATCATTTTTGGCTGTGAATCTTACTCGTTGGTCCGGAAAGTAGATCACGAAGCAGCAGAGTAATGAATAAGTGTAAAGGTGTAGAAAAACAAATGTCAAACAACGACGGATTCACTGTATACGGGTGGACAATCTTACAGAAACAGGCTCGCCAATGACTGCAACATACTGTCATGTGCAACAGTGATGGGGATGGGAGTGAACTCCCCGATCATGTAAACGACATGTACCAATCCTGCTTGGCGGCACGGCCAACGCCGATTATATGTGTATCTGTATTGCTTACATGTTACTTTTATATGTTATGTGGCATCGATTACCTCGTAAAGCGTAGTTGAAAATTAGCCTACTACAGGTGTGCAGAACATAATGTGTCTATGGGTGAGCTATTAAATGTAAAGAATGCACTGATTAGTACAACTTAGTAAATGAGACCCATTGTCATTCCGAAATCGCTTTTTATGATGCTACAGTGAGAGATTGGTTCTGTCCACCGGCTAAAATTGAAAGGACTCTTGACTTCAAAGATATCCTTTCTTGGGAATTTTGTTTCAATTTGGTTTTATCTTTGTCTTATCGACGCACAGGATGAGCACGCGTTTTTCACAAATACTTATTGTGCATAGATTGTTTCGGTGATATAACGTTGATCTTTTGCGACCCACGTGCCTCCAGGCACAATGTAAGCCGGTTGAAAATCGGGTGGTTTACCTTCTTCGTCCTTTGTTATTGATTTGCCGCACACGGATTGTCAGTTCGGTCCTAATTGGCAATTTTTGTCGACCCCCTTGATGCCGACTGTGATGTGATGCCATTGGTATAAATCGTTTGGTTCCCATGGACTGCACCTTTGCATGGGAACAAAGCCACTTTCCACCGGACAAACCCATTGTCATATCCGTTTTGGGATGTCTACAGGACACCAGTTGATTACTGTGAAATTCCTGTAAACCTACTGGTCTTGAGGTCCACAGATGTTATCGCCATATCGGACCGTGCCAAGTTCTACGCTGTTAGCCTCTGGAAGTCTTACTGGGATATATTGCAAGGCATTTGTTATAAATCACCTAAAGAGCACGTAATTGCATATACCCCCTGAGCGTTAGATGACATCAGTCGAAGAACCTGCAGGAGGAATTCATCGCATCACGAAGAGCTTAATTTGTCTGTGTTTTCAAAACTAATAAATACAGCATACCTGGAGACCTGTTCCGCCTACTAGCACGTTCTGTGAGTAACAGTGCGGCGCTTGTTGTGTCATGTGTCTTTGACAGAACACGGTTTGGACTGAAAACGTCGGTCAGCTGGCTGATCGGTACAGTAGGTGGCTTCCAAGGGCGAAAACTTGGTACCTTAGTCCCTATCTGGCTTCCCATCCAATGCTGAAAGGTTGGTATTCATCCATCGTTGAACAGGGTGATTTGTGTTTTTTTCAGTTGTGTTGGGCGTTTCTTACTGCTATTTCTCATTGTTTGTGGTGGTTTGTGCTGACATACGTTGTATCGTATCTGGCGCAACTAGGTAGGCAACTTCCTATGCACAATGTTATTTTATTTCATGTGACTCATCAGTCGCCTCATTTGTCATCTGTTTAGTCACCCTCATGTGGGCCACGGACAAGTCCTGTAAATTAACATCGTCTGACTGTCTCACTGTTAGACCAGTCTTGTTATTGTTTTCGTTGTCCATCTGGCGATTGCTGTGAGTCAGCTGTGTGAACTGACCATTGCTGTGTCAGGATTCGATGCTCCTGTGATTCTGTATAAGCAGCTGAATACAGAAGAGCTCGTAACACTGAAGACTCACAGTTCGAGCCTCATTCTACTTATCTTTACCTGATAAGTATAAAGAAACACGAAACTGACCCAAGTGCAGTGTAGGCAAGGAGGACAAGTATAATAAAATACAACCGGTTGCGCCACTATACTTCTGTCCTGTTTCACAGCGATATCTTTGTTATGCGGTCGGCAACAGTCATTTATCAGAACAAAGGATTCAATTTTGTTAGAAAACTGTAAGCTGTATTTTGCTTGAGGAGTTTTATTGGTAAAATGATTACATGTAACAGTATGAGGAATGGTACAACATTACACGGCAACCACAAATTGCTACGAACTCTTCAAGCTGAGGCGCTAACGTAACATTTGCTGTCCGCATAGATTCCTAATGTTTTCGGAACTGAATATACGTCATCTGCGCTGGACACTACTGTTGTCAGGCCGCTTTGCTAGGCGTCTGGACGTGAATTAATTGCTGTGTGATTGGCCCTGTGCGATTGGCTTTTCGTTTACCAAAGGGATCCGAGGTAGCCACATGATTTCTGTATGTTCAAGCGAACTACAACCTTCTATTATCCAATAAGATTAGTTTTGGAAAATGATTGCTGCGGATTTGTTAATAAGAGAGATATTGCTAAAAGCCAGGTGACCGTATAATTTCACCGTGGGTTTACCATGTGATGGACATTTTGCACTCTTGTGGCGATATCCGATGCGGAACAACTGATAACCCGTCATAGACTGTTCATGGATACTTACAGGACATAAACTGGTTGCACAGCATGACTAACGTTGTTTCACCTTGAAGCCCGTGTGGTCGTAACACGTCTAGCATGGCATCCGGAGGTAGATCGTGGACATTCGGAAGTGCCATATCATAGAACACCTGACTGTCATACTCTCGTTTCGTACTTGCATAATAGCTGAATAACCTAAGTACTGCAATTCATAACCTGACAGTCGTGACTGATCTGTATATCTATTCAGCTGTTGATATCAGACTAATCCAAGTCATGTTGGGATTTATGAATCCAGTGATTGTGCCTCTTGATGTTTTGAGGTCAATTTATCCCTAATCGGATGCTTAGCCCAATCCGTTGATCGATCACCTCCTATGGTCGGATAGAACCTGTGAATACTGACTACTTTGCCTTCGCAATGGGTTAGGTTTGTGTTAAGGCCAGAGACTTCTTCACTGTTTGGCAACTATTGAAAAGAATGTTTATTCGCTTCCGAATAAACTAGGAAGTTCGAAAACAATCGGAGAAGGTTATTTCGCCAACCAGCTGTCAGATCTCTTCTATATTTTGCCCGTTTATATTGAACCAGCAAGGTATACAGATGGGCGGTTAATTGAGTTGAACACACATTCTCTCAGGCTGGAAATATCAATCATTAATTTCACTTGGTTTATATCTCGGAGTGTGTTGAATTAATATATCAGCCTTTAGGTCACAGCGCATTTGCTGCGGTACAACACATCGGTACGAACATGGAGCCTGGGCATTGTTGGGCCATCTAAACTCGACATCTGTCAGAGGCGGGCAAGTTAGACTAGGAATTCTGTCACCAATGTGCTTGTTTTTAGGAGGACAACTTATGTGAACTCTTCAGTTTCAAAGAGATGTCACGGAGTGTCAGTGATTTTCGTATTGTATCCGATTGACGCGTTCTTCGTGAGCACGCGGATTAAATCATGTGCAACTACGGCCTAGTTTTTAACAATTACTGTACCTGGTCGGAAATGTGCGAGCCCGTAATGACAGTTTAATTGTCCCGTGTGTATATTTATGACCCAAACAGCACGAATGTACCAGTCGGAAGAATACGTCCAGGCTACACGTCCACCTCGGACAGCCCCTCTCAAACTCCTCCAGCCCGTCCACCGAAACCGCGCCATTTGTCTTTGGAAAACGTTTCGCCGTGCAAATCGGTCAGTTCGATGTTTTTTTGGGATTACTCTTTGTTCTTAAACTGACAAAACAACAATGGTGCTTTCGAATGCTCCACTTGTCATGTTATCACGTCACGCTATCGTTTAAACTATAGTGACCCGGAATTTGGACTTAGATTACCTTAACTACACTCGTCTGTGCATGGTGGACAATCTGCATGTGATCTGTCATTTCGCATGAGAGCTAACACCCTTAGTGGCTATTGTGATTGATTAATCATAGTGATTATCGCTACTATGCTAGAGGTTCGATCTGTTTCCAGACGTTGCACAATCCATTCGTACACCGTGATGATGGTGACTATCATCATCAAAGACAGCAATACATTGGCGATTCACGGTGATGTTTAACTGTCGTACAATCATGACTTCTAAGGAAGTCGTGGTTAAGAGAAATTAAAAAGAAAGAAAACCAAAGGACCTCTACTTACCAAACAAGTATATCTATACTCAACTATATCTATACTCAAACCTCAAGTTGCATATGCTTTACGAACAAACAGCCGAGACATGATAAATGTCGGTAGGTTGTTTATGCTGTGTTGGCTGTCACTTCTTCGATTGTGACCCAGATTGGTTCATCTGCATCGGTTTCACTGTTGATGACCTAATGATACGTAGCGTACATATTACACGTCCGTGTACTCGATTACTTATTTGCTAATTCTGTACATAGGGTTGAAAGATTTCCTTTCGAAATTTTCATCCGAAAAAGCAAAAATGGTCAAGGAATGTGAAAAGTCGATCACTAAGATCAGCCGCACAATCATATCAGACTAGCATGATTAGTCCATCATGCGTACACAAAATGGTTCATTCCGCCTGGAGTCATACTATTAGATCATAACCATATTGTTTGACTGGATTGCATCGTAAATGTTTACAACTTGTCACCTGTGTTTCTCGAGACTTATTAATTACGAATGTATAGTTTTCTTATCAATATTGTGTACATAATTTATTCAACTTTCGTTCTTTACTGCAAACAATCTACTAACAAATTTTCTGAATTGCTTGAATTTGTTTATCCTTACCACTAGACCAAGTTAACTGTGTATCGAAAAGCATGCGTGCTGTTTCCTCGTTGAACATGGACGTGGCGTACACGTCTCAGAATGCAATTGCGTGTGTGGGATGACGGGTCATCTTATGCGGGCTATCGACTGTTTACTTTTAGAACAAATCTGTTTCTTGTGTAAAATCTGGGGCAATTTTTTTGTTCTGTGTATTGTCACATCATTTTGTAGATAACTAGATTTGTGTTCCCGTCGCGGTACACCTGTTTGTTAGGACTAGTGAATCAATAGTGAGGTGAGGCGTTGTCTCTAGCAGATCAGAGTCTGCGCAATCAATTTAAAAGCTGCTGTGATGCCAATTAGTTCCTTTCTAAAAAGGACGATAGGGCGACATAACATGAAAAAACGTTGACCTCTGACATTGTGTAAGTGTTTAGCAGCTGCCAATTTGAGATTCGTATGATCACCTCTATCGGTACAGTGCTCTACATTTTGTCATCTACCTAACAGCTGTTTTTCAAATTGTGGTGCACTCGATCACAATCATAATATCAAAACGGCTCTATTTATTTCTATTTCCTCATCGAGTTAGTTCGTTGACAATGATGCCGATTATCAGACATATTTCAATGTGTTCGAAGCACAGTGACTTCGAACGCGTTTGATACACTCGGGGTTACTATGTTTAATCGCTGTACATACTTCCCGGCCGGTGGAGTGTTATTAGGTCCATTACAGTGTACGAGCACAGTTGTTAGCCTTGCTTTTTCACTTCATCTGATCAGTATGATTCATGTTTTGAAACTGTTGATTAATTCTGCCATTCTGTTAGCCGAAACCGACAACACCAGAGGCTGCGGGTTCGTTGAATGACTCAAATAAATTATTGGAGAACAGCACTTGCCACGTGAATGAAGAGAAAACTGCTTCAAAACCACCCATGGAGTGAGTGTTCCAAATGCTTATTATTCACCCTTGATTTGAAACCAAGTCGTTTGAACCATTCCAAACAAGTAGACTACTAGTGGACCTACATACACCTGTGAACAATTTACTGCACTGTGTCGATCCTGAATTTAATCTCTTGCAACCATGTACTGCATATTAGAATAAATGCGTATCAAGCTTGGTCTCTGCATGATTCTTCCGGTCAAGTTTCAAAGAATTCTGAATATTGTAATCGTTGGACCATATAACTAAAGGTTTAACTCAATGGTGGAACTGTTGTTATGGCTGTTATTTTGGTCTAGTCATTACCTTCTGATGTGTGATACGGTTCCACACGGTTCGAAACTGAAAAACGCATCCGCGTAGTTTTCTTCATCTCTTGGTCTGTTCATTATATTTTCCATTAATAATTTATATATATATATATATATATATATATATATATATATA